>CATIWM010138529.1:0-13344 GCA_949671775.1 Mallotus repandus
CTTGGGATTTGGTTTAAGAGTGAGCCTAGAAACTCTTGTTTGTAAGGTTGTAAGAGTGAGCCTTAAACTCTTGTGTAATCTCAATCTTGTGAATAAGATTGTGGGTGATTGAAAATCCTAACTTGGGGATAAGTTAGGTGGATACATAGGATTGTTGTTGAACCCGAACTTCTTAAATCATTGTGTTCTTCATTCTTCCTTCCCAACATTCTTTCTATTTTTGTTTAAATTTCAATTACTATCGATTTGAATTCGATTGCCTTATTCACCCCCCCTCTAAGGCATTTTCAGGATGGAAGATAGCATTAGAAGAGGAATCTTCTAATGAAGCCAATCAAGTTGAT
The DNA here is from genome assembly GCA_949671775.1 of Mallotus repandus. Taxonomy (NCBI): domain Eukaryota; kingdom Viridiplantae; phylum Streptophyta; class Magnoliopsida; order Malpighiales; family Euphorbiaceae; genus Mallotus; species Mallotus repandus. The sequence goes on from CATIWM010138529.1 coordinate 345, forward strand.
CAAATGGATGTTGATCAAGAGTCTAATCCCACTAAAAATATCATCATACCAACTCCTAAAAGATCAAGTCGGGTATCTTATCCACTTGAGAGATACAATTTTCTACATGATATGCAAGAGTTGCATATTCATGAAGAAAACAATCATGATGATGATCCTATAACATATGAAGAAGCTTTATCAGATAAAGATTCTTCAAAATGGCTTGAAGCAATGAAAGTCGAAATGGATTCCATGTATGCAAACCAAGTCTGGAGACTTGTTGATCCACCTGAGGGTATTTTACCTATAGGATGTAAATAGGTCTTCAAGAGAAAGATTGGTGCAAATGGAAAGGTTGATACCTATAAAGCAAGGCTTGTAGCAAAAGGGTTTTGCCAAAGGCAAGGGGTTAACTACGAGGAAACCTTCTCGCCAGTGGCCAAGCTTAAATCCATTCAAATACTTCTCGCCACAGCTACACACTATGATTATGAGATTTGGCAAATGGATGTCAAAACTACTTTTCTTAATGGTTATGTTGAGGAAGAAATTTATATGGAGCAACCTAAGGGTTTTGAATTTAAGGATAGTTCCAAAGTGTGCATGTCACACCCGTATCCTAATTATATGTACATTTGCATTCATATTGCATTGCATTTACATATATATTGATTGAATTTAAATATAAGTTAGTATATTTGGATATGGCTATAGACACTTATATAAGTCCAGAAATGCTTATAGTTAGACTAGTGTATCGAGTTAAGCCGTGATTTGTACTCGATCAAATAGCGAGAATTTTTGAATTTTGATTACACTCAAAATGAGTGAAATTAAGAGAATAAAAGGGATAAGGAGTAAAAATGAAGTAAAGAATGATTATTGAAAAGGTTTAGGATGATTTGGACTCAATTGAAAATAATGAATGTCCTAAATTGAATAATTGAAAGTTTAAGAGTTGATAAACAATGTAAAGTTTTCATTAAGGATCAAAATGGATATTTTTTAATATAATATATCCAATTTACACTTGGGATTATGTGTAATCATGGATTTAATAGGCAGCTGCATAAGGTTAAGAAGAAAGAAAAAAAAAAAAAGAAAAGCTTAGAAAAGAAAGAGAGGAGAAGAGAGAACATGAAGGGGGCTGCTCGATTCTTCAAATTTGGCTAGCTTTTCAGGTGTAATTTGATGATCTAAGAAAATTTTCAGGCTCTAATATTCTTAATTAAGGGCTTTGGTGGTTAATTGGTAAGTAATTTTAAGTGTTTTGGTTAATTTAACCTAGGGTTTGTTAGTTGTTGTTTACGGGTTTGAGAATTCTAGTTAATTAGTCTTATTTTTTAATCATATCTTGAGCTAGAAAGATCCAAATTGAGTGTTCTTTGATGATATCCAAATTTTGAATAGTTATCTAAAACTTTTTCTCTTTGAGATTGACTTGAATCAGTTGGTATGTTAGTGTAAAATTGGAAGAAATTTTATTGCTTAATCTGTCAGAGTCAACTGACCTGGTTGTGTTTAGATAACCATATCTCCCTCTATAGTTGTCCAAATGAGGTGAAATTTTAAAAAAAATTAATTAAACATATATAAATAATACTGATTTAAGTTTGAGCTTCAAATTCCATTCCTACAGGTCTGAGCAATTTTTCTAATTTGAGTCTGAAAATAGCCCTTTTGGAGAGCATGTATCTGATTTGTAAAATTAAGTTTAGTTGCATTTCATGCATATCATATGGGGTCTACATGGTTAGGCCAGTATGTGGGACCATTATATTGCTGATTTGAAAATAAATTTCATGCTTTAGGTACTGAAAAAGGCAAGGAAGTTGGTGGTGCAAAATAAACAATTTAGTGAATCGATTGTGTTTGTTTTGAAGGCTATTTTATGAGTAGAAGTTCAAGCTCTTAAACTCTATTTATATTAGCAATAAAATGAGCCTTTAAATGTTGGTTTATAAATCTAAATAGATGTATTAAAATTGTTATAGATTAGATTGGTTACAACTTGATTTACTTGTTTAATATTTAAACTTTGAAATAACAATGTTTGCAAATACACAAGTTAAATAATTAATACTTTATATTTTTGGTTTGCTGATTGATTTAAGATTATTTAAGTTATTTGATGAATATATTGAGTTAATATTCAACTTAGTTTCATTGTTTTGAATCTTGGTAAGAAATGGATGGATTACAAACGCTTTGTTAAGTTACAAAATTGTTAACAATATTTTGATTATCTATTTGATGAAATTGGCATTTGGTTTGTGTATTACCACCCTATATGAGTTATGTGAATGTGCTAAGATGATAACATTTGAGACTGTGTTGGTTGTTATTGCACAATAAACAACAAGACACTTGATTGAAGGACGGTGAAGGGAGAGTGTCGTTCCGTGCTAATGCAGTCGAAGGGTTAGCCTTCAAGTGTGCCTAAAGAGTGATATTGTATTGGCCTGTATGTTATGGCTGGATTGTGATGCTTAATTAGGGACGGTTAATACATAAGAAATTTTTTATTAATATTTGTAAAAGTATGGGTTCTATTCACCTGAACTTTGCATAAATTTAAAGCTAATGATGGCCTTAATATTTAAAGTGAATTATAAATTGATTTTAATCATTTTAGTATGCTGATTTGAGAAATTTATTGTGTTTGGTTAAACCAAATTCTTTTCTACTTGTAGCATCTATTCATTAAGTATTTTTGTACTCATTTTACTCTGTTTTCTAAACTTTTCAAATAGCAGGGCTTGTTAGAGGGTGGTTTAAGCTGAGTGAGTGTAGATAGAAGTTTGATAGTAAGGTTGGCCAACATCCTTATCAGAGAAGCCTTGTATTTATGTTTCTTAACCTTGTTTTATTATATATTAAAAATAAAAACATCTTGTAGTTAATTGATGGTGGCAAGACTATATGTAAAGCAACTGTTTAGAAACATGTTTTATATTTCTTTAATAATGTTTACTACCATGTTTTCACTGTATAATTATTAATATTAGTATAATTTAAAAGCGTGATTAATATTCAATTATCGTATACTATAGTTGTTATTCATAAACATATTAATTGCAAATGTTCTTATTTCCTAAATGTCAATAAACCTTTCCAAGATATTATTTTAAGTTCTATTAGTAATGTAATTATAATTATAACATAATTTGATTAAATTAAATGGTTTACCGAATGGTTGATTTTAAGCATCCATCTCGGGCTACGTCAGATGAGATGTGACATTTTTGGTATCAGAGCTATGTTAAATGGTCCTTTAAACTATGCTTTTGCTGTAGTTTGATGAAATGTTGAAATATTTTTGTTATATTTATAGGATGCCACCGAGAAGGAGTCGTGGTAGGCCACTTAGATAAGGAAGAGTTGGCCAACGGGGTAGTGATCAGGCATAGTCTAGGGGTATTGCTAATTCAGAGCTAGAGTCTGAAGCTAGGACCCCTATTGTTGAACAACCTCTACCTCCTCCACCCCCTGTTGTGCCTATTTTGCAGGTTGATCCAAGAGTGCTTACAGAGACTATCATTTCTACATTGACTACTCAAGAACAGAGAAGGAAACCTAAGGACATTATTGAGCATGCTAAGAATGTGGGGCATTCAAATTTCATGGCTCAGTTGATTCTCGAGACGCAGACAAATGGTTGAGAGCCGTAGAGAAAGCATTTAATACTCTTATATTAACTGAAGCATAGAAAATTGACATTGTGTATGGTCTTCTACATGATATGGCAGATGCTTGGTTTGCTCAGGTTAGATTATTGTATGAAGGTCAGTTAACTAAGGATGTGTTTAAGGCTGAGTTCTGTAACGAATATTTAACAGATGCATTCAAGGCTGAAAGGCAAAATAAGTTTATTGCCTTGAAACAAGGGGCAATGTCAATGCGAAAATATGTGGATAAATTTGAAGAGTTATATAGGTATGCTTCAGATATTTTACTAACTCAAGCTCAGAAATGTTATAGATTTAAAGAGGACCTACAAATTGTGTTAATAAATGAATTATCACTATACAAAGGCTAGAATTTTAGGGGCTAGGTTGAAAAGGAAATGGAGAAAGAAAAGTTGAGAGAAGAAATGGAACAAGATGGCAAATTAAAGGCTCTAGTTTAGGTAGGAAAATAAAAGGGATTTAATAAGAGAGCTGGTACATTTCAATAAAGATCAAAGATAGGAGGATGCAAAGGCAATAGTGGGCTTTGGACTTGGTCAGGCACTTATAGACCATAGTCCTCTCAGTTTAGTAAGAGCTCTGTAAGGCAACTTGTGGCTAGTGTAGCTTGTTCATTTAGAAGGACTACACCTTAACTACTTGTGGTCGTGTACACGAGGCAGGAGATTATAGAAAGATGACTATCCAGTGTTTTGAGTGTGGTGGATTTGGGCATATTAGGAGGGATTGTCCTAATTTAGCACAGTTTGGCATGAGTACTGGTAGAGGAGTCCATAGCATAGTTGGTAGAGGAGGTAGAACTTTTGGATTTGATAGAGGTACAAGAGCCAGTGTTAGCTAAGAGGGTGGTGCATCTACAACAACACAACCTATTCATCCTGTACAAACAGAGAGACCTTTAGTATAACCCAGAGTTTATGCAATGACTCAACAGGAGGCAGTATCATCACCTGATGTTATTTCTAGTAGGTTAACTATATTTGCTAAGAATGCTTATACTTTAATTGATTCGGATGCAACTCATTCATCCATTATATTATCATTCACATCATGCATACCGAAAGAAAAGAGTGTGATAGACCAGGGTTTAGTTGTAGATATGCTAGTGGGTGAATCAGTGGTTAGACATGTTTATCGGGGTTGTGAACTAGAATTTGGGGGTAAAAAATTAGAAGCAGACTTAGTGCCATTACCATTACAGATGTTTGATGTGATTCTCAGTATGGATGTCTTAACCAAATATCAAGCACTAATTGATTATTACAAGAAGAAAGTAGAGTTCCAAATGCCTATTAATGGTAAAATGGTCTTCAAAGGTGAAAGGAGTTCAAAGCATTATAGTATAGTGTCAGCACTCACAGCTCAAAAAATGATGAGAAAAGGATGTGAAGCATTCTTGGCAGATGTTATTGACAATGAAAAAGAGGGGCAAAAACTTGATAGCCTTCCTGTGGTAAATGAGTTCACAAATGTTTTTCTTGAAGATCTTCTAGAGTTGCCACCTGACAGGGAGATTGAGTTCAGTATTGATTTGTAGCTAGGGAAAACTCCTATTTCACTAGCCTCATATAGGATGGCTCCAGCTGAATTGAAAGAATTAAAGGTACAATTGCAAGAATTACTTGATAAAGGCTACATCAGACCTAGTGTATCACCTTGGGGAGCACCATTTTTCTTTGTGAAGAAGAAAGATGGAACAATGAGACTGTGTATTTACTACAGATAGTTGAGTAAGATGACTATATACAACAAGTATCCTTTGCCACGTATTGATGACTTGTTTGATTAGTTGCAAGGAGCTAGAGTATTTTCAAAGATTGACATGAGATCTGGGTATCACCAGCTGAAGATTAAGGTAGTAGATGTGCCTAAAATAACATTTAGAACTCGATATAGACATTATGAATTCTTAATAATGCCATTCAGGTTAACTAATGCTCCAGCTGCATTCATGGATTTGATGAACATGGTATTTAAGCCTTATCTGGATAACTTTGTTATTGTGTTCATTGATGACATTTTGGTGTATTCATAGTCAAAGGAAAAGCATTCTGAACATTTGAGAATTGTAATACAAACATTGAGGGATAAATAAATGTATGCCAAGTTTAGCAAATGTGAGTTCTGGTTAGAAAAAGTGGTATTTTTGGGGCATGTTATATTAGTTGAGGGCGTGTATGTTGATCCTAAGAAAGTTGAAGCAATTCTCAGTTAGAAACCACCCACAAATGTGCATGAGGTGCATAGTTTTCTGGGGTTAGAAGGCTACTATAGGAGATTTGTACAGAACTTCTCCATCATTGCTTCACCTTCGACAAAACTGCTAAGAAAAAATGTGAAGTTTTTCTATAATAAAGAATGCCAATATAGTTTTAATGAATTAAAGGCTACTTAACTTCAACATTAGTATTAACACTTCTAGTGACAGGGCTAGAATATATTGTATACAGTGGTGCATCTAGAAATGGTTTGGGATATATGCTAATCCAACAGGGTTAGTATATGCTTCTCGATAATTGAGGTCACATGAGCTTAACTATCCTACACATGATTTAGAACTAGAAGCAGTTGTTTTTGCTTTACAAATTTAGAGGCATTATTTATGTGGTGAAAAGTGTCAGATTTTCATGGATCACAAGAGCTTGAAGTACATACTAAGCCAAAAAGAGTTGAACTTGAGGTAAAGAAGATGGGTTGAGCTCCTAAAAGATTATGACTTCACTATTGAATATCACCAAGGGAAAGCTAATGTAGTAGCAGATTCACTTAGTAGGAAGTCCTCATGTAACTTATCTTACATTCATTATGCGAGAATTCCATTGTTACTTGAATTGAGGGCCTTAAATATTGAGTTAGCTCAGGGTGAGAAAGGAGCATTGCTTGCTACTTTAAAGATCTGACTAGTGTTGATTGATAGAGTTAGGGAGGCATAGAGTCAGGATGAGCAAATGGTAAAGATCAAGGAGCAAGTCCAGCAGGGTAACAAGGTGGACTTTCTGATCTCAGAGGATGGTACTTTGCTATATAGGTGTAAATTATGTGTACCTAATGTTGAGGTTTTGAAAAGGGAGATAATGGAGGAAGCACACAATTCAACATATGCCGTGCATCCAGGAAGTACCAAAATGTACCATAATTTAAAAGACAACTATTGGTGGTCAGGGATGAAGAAAGACATTATAGAGTTTGTGACCAAATGTTTGGTTTGTTAACAGGTCAAAGCTGAACATCAACACCTAGTAGGATCATTGCAACCTCTTCCTATTCCTGAATGGAAGTGGGAATATATTACGATGGATTTTATGGTTGGGTTGCCTAGGACTCAACAGGGACATAATGCAGTTTGGGTGATTGTTGATCGATTCACTTAATTAACTCACTTCTTGCCTATGAAAGTGAGTTATTCATTAGATAAACATGTTGAAATCTATATCAGAGAAGTGGCTAGATTGCAAATGGTGAAGATCAAGGAGCAAGTCCAACAAGGTAAAAAGGTGGACTTTCTGATCTCAGAGGATGGTACTTTGCTGTATGGGGGTAGATTATATGTACCTAATGTTGAGGTTTTGAAAAGGGAGATAATGGAGGAAGCATACAATTCAACATATGCTATGCATCCAACAAGTACCAAAATGTATCGTAATTTGAAAGACAACTATTGGTGGTCAGGGATGAAGAAAGACATTGTAGAGTTTGTGGTAAATGTTTGGTTTATCAATAGGTCAAAGCAGAACATCAACACCCAACAGGATTATTGCAATCTCTTCCTATTCCTGAATGGAAGTGGGAACATATTACGATGGATTTTGTAGTTAGGTTGCCTTGGACTCAGCAGGGATATGATGCTGTTTGGGAGATTGTTGATCGACTCACTAAATCAACTCACTTCTTGCCTGTGAAAGTGAGTTATTCATTAGATAAACTTACTGAAATCTATATCAGAGAAGTGGTCAGATCATGGTGTTTTATTTTTCATTGTATCGGATCGAAATCCAAGATTTACATCCAGATTTTGGCTAAGTTTACAACATGCTTTAGGCACTAAGCTGAGATTTAGTACAAATTTTCATCCCTAAATAGATGGTTAGTTAGAGAGAACAATCCAGACATTAGAAGACAAGCTTCGAACTTGTGTGATGGAATTGTAAGGTAGTTGGGATAAACATTTACCTTTGATGGAGTTTACCTCCAACAACACTTATCATTCCAGCTTGGGGATGGCACCTTATGACGCCTTATATAGTAGGAAATGCATGACTCCAGTATGTTGGAATGAAGTTGGGGAAAGGCATTAATTTTTCCAGAAATTGTACAAATGACAATAGAGAAGATTCAGTTAATTCGAGATCGACTAAAAGAAGCTTAAAACAGACAAAAGAGTTATAGAGACCTGAAGAGGGAATCGATTAAGTATAATGTGGGTGACAATGTCTTCCTAAAAATTTCACCTTGGAAAGGAGTTTTACGGTTTGGTAAAAGGGGAAAATTGAGCCCTAAGTACATTGGTCCATATGAGGTGATTGAGAGGGTTGGTCCAGTAGCCTATAGGTTGGCTCTACCTCCAAAATTGTCTCAGATTCATAATGTTTTCCATGTGTCCATGTTGAGGAGGTATAGGAGTGATCCTAGTTACATTTTCCAAGCTTAACCCTTAGAATTGAAAGATGATCCATGTTATAAAGAAGAACCAGTTGCAATTATTGCTAGGAAACCAAAGTATTAAGAAATAAAACTATACCTTTGGTGAAAGTGTTGTGGAAACACCATGGGAATGAGGAAGCTACTTGGGAATAAGAGGAAGACATGAGAAACCAATACCCTAATTTGTTTTAGCTCAATTTTGGGGACAAAATTTTCTAAGGTGGGGAGGATTGTCACACTCGTACCCTAATTATAGGTACATTTGCATTCATATTGCATTGCATTTACATATATATATTGATTGGATTTAAATATAAGTTAGTATATTTGGATATGGCTATAGACACTTGTGTAAGTCAATAAATGCTTATAGTTAGACTAGTGTATCAAGTTAAGCCGTGATTTGTACTTGGTCAAAGAGCCAGAATTTTTGAATTTTTTATGATACTCAAAATGAGTCAAATTAAGAGAATAAAAGGGATTAGGAATAAAAATAAAGTAAAGAATGATTATTGAAAAGGTTTAGGATGATTTGGACTCAATTGAAACAAATGAATGTCCTAAACTGAACAATTGGAAGTTTGAGAGTTAATAGGCAGTGTTAACTTTTCATTAAGGATCAAAATGGACATTTTTCAATATGATATGTCCTATTTACACCTGGAATTATGTGGTAGTCGCGGCTTTAATAGGCAGTTGCATTAGGTTAAGAAGAAAGAAGAAAAAAATAAAAAAAAGCTTGGAAAAGAAAGAGAGGAGAAGAGAGAACATGAAGAGGGCTGCTTGATTCTTCAAATTTGGCAAGCTTTTCAGGTGCAATTTGATGGTCTAAGAAAATTTTCAAGCTCTAATCTTCTTAATTAAGGGCTTTGGTGGTTAATTGGTAAGTAATTTTAAGTGTTTTGGTTAATTTAACCTAGGGTTTGTTAATTACTGTTTTCGGGTTTGAGAATTCTAGTTAATCGGTCCTATTATTTTAATCATATCTTGAGCTAGGAAGCTCCAAATTGAGTGTTCTTTAATGATATGGAAAGTTTGAAGAGTTATCTAAAACTATTTTGATCGACCTGAATCATTCGATATGTTAGTGTAAAAATGGAAGACATTTTATTGCTTAATCTGTCAGAGTAAACTGACCTGGTTGTGTTTAGATAACCATATCTCCCTCTATAGTTGTCCAAATGAGGTGACATTTTTACAGAAATTTATTAGATATATATATATATAATATTGATTTAAATTTGAGCTTCAAATTCCATTCCTACAGGTCTGAGCAATTTTTCTAATTTGAGTCTGAAAATAACCCTTTTGGAGAGCATGCATCTGATTTGTAATATTAAGTTTAATTGCATTTTATGCATATCATATGGGGTCTGCATGGTTAGGCCAGTATGTGGGATCATTATATTGCTGATTTGAAAATAAATTTCATGATTTAGGTGCTGGAAAAGGCAAGGAAGTTGGTGGTGCAAAATAAACAATTCGATGAATCGATTATGTTTGTTTTGAAGGCTATTTTGTGAGTAGATATTCAAGCTCTTAAACTCTATTTATATTAGCAATAAAATGAGCCTTTAAATGTTGGTTTATAAATCTAAATAGATGTATTAAAATTGTTACATATCAGATTGGTTACAATTTGATTTACTTGTTTAATATTTAAACTTTGAAATAACAATGTTTGCAAATACACAAGTTAAATGATTAATACTTTATATTTTTGGTTTGCTAATTGATTTGAGATTATTTAAGTTATTTGATGAATATATTGAGTTTATATTCAACTTAGTTTCATCGTTTTGAATCTTGGTAAGAAATGGATAGATTACGAATGCTTTGTCAAGTTACAAAATTGTTAACAATATTTTGATTATCTATTTGATGAAATTGGCATTTGGTTTGTGTATTACCACCCTATATGAGTTATGTGAATGTGCTGAGATGATATATGCACATTTGAGACTGTGTTGGTTGTTATTGCACAATAAACAATAGGGCACTTGATTGAAGGACGGTGAAGGGAGAAGGGTCGTTCCGTGCTAATGTAGTCGAAGGGTTAGCCTTCAAGTGTGCCTAAAGAGTGATATTATATTGGCCTGTATGTTATGGCCAGATTGTGATGCTTAATTAGGGATGGTTAATACATAAGAAATGTTGTATTGATATTTGTGAAAGTATGTGTTCTATTCACCTGAACTTTGCATAAGTTTAAAGCTAATGATGGCCTTAATATTTAAAGTGAATTATAAATTGATTTTAATCACTTTAGTATGCTGATTTAAGATGTTTATTGTGTTTGGTTAAACCAAATTATTTTCTGCTTGTAGCATCTATTCATTGAGTATTTTTGTACTCATTTTACTCTATTTTTTAAACTTTTCAGATAGAAGGGCTTGTTAGAGGGTGGTTTAAGCTGAGTGAGTGTAGATAGAAGTTTGATAGTAAGGTTGGCCAATATCCTTATCAGAAAAGCCTTGTATTTATGTTTTTTAACCTTGTTTTATTATGTATTAAAAATAAAAACATCTTGTAGTTAATTGATGGTGGCTAGACTACATGTAAAGCAACTGTTTAGAAACATATTTTATATTTCTTTAATAATGTTTACTACCATGTTTTCACTGTATAATTATTAATATTAATATAATTTAAAAGCGTGATTTCCTATAATATTCAATTATCGTATACTATAGTTGTTATTCATAAACATATTAATTGCAAATATTCTTATTTCCTAAATGTTAACAAACCTTTCCAAGATATTATTTTAAGTTCTATTAGTAATGTAGTTATAATCATAACATAATTTGACTAAATTAAATGGTTTACCGAATGGTTGATTTTAAATGTCCATTTCGGGATACGTTAGACGAGATGTGACAGTGCAAGCTTAATAGATCAATTTATGGTCTAAAGTAAGCTTTAAGGAGTTGGAATCATCTTTTTGATGAAGCCATTTGATCTTTTGGTTTTATTAAAAATGAATATGAGCCTTATGTGTACAAGAAGGTTAGTGGGAGCCAACTCACTTTCCTAGTACTATATGTTGATGATATTTTATTAATCAGGAATGATGTTGGCATGCTTACAAATGAGAAACTATGGTTATGTAAAAATTTCTCTATGAAAGGCTTAGGGAAGCTACCTATATTCTTGGCATTCGAGTCTATAAAGATAGATCGAGAAGAATGATAGGTTTATCCCAAAGTCTTTACTTGGAAAAGGTATTGAAGAGGTTCAACATGTTTGATTCCAAGAGAGGATTGTTACCATTTAGGCATGGTATACATTTATCCAAGGGTTTGTCACCTAAAACACCCGAGGAAATGGAACAAATGGCTAAAGTTCCTTATGCTTCTGCTATTGGAAGCTTGATGTATGCTATATTGTGTACTAGGCCTGATATTGCCTATGATGTTAGTGTGACTAGTAGTTTTCAATCCAATCTAGGTATGGAACACTGGATAGCTGTTAAGGCAATCTTTAAGTACTTGAGAAGAGATAAAGATTTAGTCTTAACTTATGGAGGAGGTGATCTATAAATATATGGTTTCACAGATTCTGATTTTTAATCAGATGTGGATGATAGAAATTCTATCACTAGGTTTGTTGTCATTTGTAATAGAGGAGCAGTAAGCTGGAAGAGTTCCAAGCAAAGTGTTAGTACTAATTCCACTACAGAGGCCGAGTATATAGCCGTATATGATGCTGCTAAAGAGGCTGTTTGGATTAAGAAGTTTATTACCGAACTTGAAATTGTTCCTTCTATTAAGTCCCCAATTCCTTTCTATTGTGACAACAATGGAGCCATTGCTTTGGCAATGGAACCGAGGTCTCACCAAAAATCCAAACACAGAAAGGCATTTTCATATTATCAGGGAACTTATTGGAAAGGCGATATCATCATGCAAAAGGTAGCTTCAACTGATAATGTCGTTGATCCACTTACTAAAGAATTAACGCAACTACAGCTGGATCGACATCTTGAGAAGATGGGTCTAAAATATTGTAGTGATTGGCTCTAGTGCAAGTGGGAGATTGTTAGCATAAGTGATATACATTATAGGCCAATCACACATTTTGACATTGTATATTATCATAAATGGCAATAAAGAATATTCTTTTATCTAAAGTGTTTATTTAATTGAATATTTATCCATTAGCATAATGTTAAATAAATTTATTTTCATGAGTTGACAAAATGCATTACAAATTTATATGGTACATATGCTATAAAATGTTCATAGTCGGTAAATTAATATTTAGGTAATATTAATTAGACTATTTTCTCCATCTATTTTCCTTGATTAGTATATAATACTAATAGTGGGTGGTAGTGAGTCTCATGCTACTTGATATGAGATATTAGAATAGACATGTGGATACTCATGTGATGGGTGGATCGAACAATGACATTAGATTTGTGATTGCATGTTTATTCATTTATAGTCATCAATCACAATCTAGGTCATAAAGGTGCATATAGTCCTTTAACCTAAGGTGACACGGTCATCCACATTGAAGTGGTTAGGGTTTATTGCCACTTACAGTTTGATGCAATGCAAAAATGCATACTTATTTAGGAGTATTTTAGTAGCTATATTGTTTATTTTGCATATGATTTTATGTTTTTATGTTCTTAGGATGTTAATTTTGTTTTCCAAATGCATTTTAGGTTTCCTTGTTTG
>CATIWM010138541.1:0-19899 GCA_949671775.1 Mallotus repandus
TTTCTTATCAAGGCCTTACTGATGATCGTCAAAAGCGGGAAATTGATGCTCTTGAGACCTTAGAATTATCTCTCAAACAACATGAGATTTACTTTAAAGAAAGATTCCAAAATAAATGGCTGGCAGCTGGTGATAGAAATTCAGCTTTCTTTCACTAACATTTTGCTCGGAAGAAAGCTGGAAGAGGCATTTACCAACTTCAGATTGGCGGGCAACTTACTGATGATAAATAATCTATTGCTAGTCATTTTGTGGATTATTTTCAAACTTTATTTCAAGCGGATTCTACTGTCTCTTCTAACATTCATCTGATTCGGTCTATAGTCCCACCTTTGGTTACTAATGAAGAAAATGAGGTTTTGCTTCGGTGTCCCTCCATTGATGAGATAAAAGCCACTATTTTTCGTATGGATGTTAATAGTGCCCCGGGCCCAGATGGGTTCACTGGAATTTTTTATCAGACTTACTCAAAAGGACGTTTATGTTGCAGTCCAAAGCTTATTCCAATCAGGAACTGTCACTTCAGGTATGAATTGCAGGTGCTCCAAAGAGAAAATGGTTGCAGCATCTTGCAAATAAAATTTGCTATAAATTTGCAAAATGGTAAGGCAAACCTTTATTTATGGTTGGTCACTTAACACTTATCAATTCTGTTATCACCAGTTCTTTGCTTCACTCATTTGCTATAGGTGGCCTATGTCTCTGATTAAACTCATGGAGCATCGAATCAGGAACTTCTTATGGTCAAGATCAATTAATGAAAAGAAGCTTGTTACTCTTCCTTAGAAAGTTTGTTGCTTGCCATTGAATGAGGGAGGTCTAGGAATCAAGCAGTTATCAACTCTTAATGATGCCATGCTTAGCAAAACTGCATGGAATCTTATTGTTTTAGACTCTTATCCTATGACTATTTTCAGAAGATGTTTTCTTCATCCTTCGAGTATTGGGAGAGATGCTTATTTTTTTATCTTCTGTCTGGTCCTCCATTAAAAACATTTATTCAGCTGTTTGTTTAGAAATTTAGTGGTACATAGGGAGGTACAGTACGTTGGATTTTTGGACTGATGAATGGATTCGGCCTACAATTTCTAATCAACTGGGGATTTCAGCTAAGGGGCAAGCTAGGTTGACTGACACTGTTGATTCTTTTCTAGTAAACAACTCATGGAACCTTCAGCATATCAGGAATGAGGATGTTAAAGCCTCCATTATGGCAATTTCTACCATTAATGCTGATCACGACACTTGTGTTTGGACAAAAGTCATAGATGGTATTCTTTTGGTTAAGAGAATGTATAATTCTCTTCGCTCTTTGAGACCTATGGTGGCATGGCACTTTTTTATTTGAAAAGAATTCCTTCCCCCCTCTCACTCTTTAATTTGCTTGCGAGCCATTCTGGATTACCTTCCAACGGATGATAAATTAAGAGCCAAAGGGGTATTTTTTTCCTTCTCGGTGCACTCTATATGCTGCTCATACTGAGGATAATAAGCATTTATTCTTATCTTGCAGTTTCTCGAATGTAATTTGGCGCTCTATTTCCATGTTATTTGGCACACGCCTCCTCCTTTTAGATTCTATCTTTGATTTTATTATAAATGCGATGAACCAACATTTTAGTTCACAGGTAGCAACTCTATGGTGTTTTGCTTTGTGAACGGTTTGTGGATTAAATGGAGGACTAGGAACACTGCTATTTTTGATGATGAAACTCTAAATATCCACTCAATTTTAAGATGGATCTGGAATGCCATTAAAGAAACTGATTTCTTTAAGATGGGTCGAATGTATAACTCTTCTGAAGAAAGATGCATCCTTGATGCTCTCCATATTAGGGGGATCCCAAGGAAAGCCCCTAACATGATTTCAGTTTATTGGAATCCTCCACCGACCTCTTGGTTAAAAGTTAACACAAATGGCTCAGCTTTGGATTCTCCGGGACCAGCTGGGGCGGGAGGACTTTTCCGCACTCCTCGGGGATTTGCTAGAGGCACATTTACTTTTTCTATTGGTACCTCTTTCGCTTTCATTGCTGAGTTGAAAGCAACCATTTATGCTATCCAAACGGCTTGGAACAAAGGATGGCATCAACTTTGGTTGGAATGTAACTCCACTTATATGGTTTACCTTTTTAAATCAAGAAGCACCCAAGTTCCTTAGGAATTAAAGCCAAATTGGTTAGAGTGTTTACATTATGTCCCCCAAATGAATTTTAGAGTCTCTCACATTTTTCGAGAAGGAAAAACCGCAGCTGATCTTCTTGCCAAGCAAGGTGTTACTGCTTTTGAAATTATGTGGTGGGATGTCGCTCCAGAATTTTATTTTCCTACAGATTGTAATGATTTAAATAAAAGGACTAATTATAGGTTTACTTAGTCCTTCTTAATTTTTTTCTTCTCCTTTGGTTGCTTTGTTCTATGATTGCTATGTACTTTCTTATTTTATTTTAATTTATTTTAGAATTTTGGAAGTGTATGTGAACGCTAAGAGAGTGTCAACCTAATTGAGATGCTCATGTGTGTTCCCTGATTTCCAACCTCCATTCTTTTATTAAAAAAAATATATTTAGACATGTGGACACGTTATATCAACATCAAAACACAGAATTTAAGTTTGGTCAAAATTTCTATAAAATATAAATTTTATAAATTAAAATGTTGTAAATTAAAATAAAAATATATTAATGAATAGAAGTATGAAAGTATTTAAAGGCCATGTTCTTCATCACAAATTAGATGTTATGCAACACATTTGAGCAGGTTTTAAATTAGGCTCTTGCTACAATGGAAACGTTTATATATATACAAACGGTCATTTCACCTTCAATAGTAGGTTACTCATCGTCTATAGCAGGTACAATAAACACTTCTATCGTTGTAAAAAAAAAACTATTGTCGTATTTTTAACAGTCCTCGCTTCCACCAACGGCTCCTCTCACCCTTAATCCTTATCTGATAAGAGAGACTCTGTTTTGGTACGGTTATGTAAGGGAGGTGAGCTATAGATTCATGTCTCCATTGCCACCCTCACTTACCAGCTCCTCCTCCCCTATTCCCAATATTAAGCAATGCTCGAGCTATGTACACAAGAGGAGACAGACGGAGCATCTCTCCTGTACCGACGATAACAGAGATTTCATTTGCAGCCCACAACAACAGAAATGATCTGTTACAAACTAAGATTTCATGTCTTCCATGGTGTTCTACTCAAGCTGTGCATTTACAAAACCAGTATATGGGTGAGGTTAGGCATGAAATTTCGTCAGTCGTTTCTGTTTGCACAAAGTCCCCTATGGAGTGTGCTACGGCAAGACCATCTGTGGTACGGCCAAATATTAGCACTGACCATGGAAATTCGATCCCATTTCACTAGGTTTGATGATTTCCTTTGGTTCGATTTTAATTGCCTTATTGTATCACTTTTGATTATTTTGATGTTATAATGATTCCTCAATACAAAGATAGAGCTTTAAGTTATGATAAATAATATAATAACATGCTGATTATATGAACTATATCTACATGCCAGAAAAGCTTCAATTTAACATAACTTTTGTAACAAATTATATGAAACCATAGTTTAGCCTTGCATTATATATTGAGATTTCTATTTCTTGCTTTGATTATCAAAGTTACGTTGGACCATAAAACAATATAAGGAAGATTACCATAAAAGAATATAAGGAAGATTATCAATTCAGTGACCAATTAGAGTATGTTACAATATTACTACTGTAGAATTTAAGTGGTTAAGCTTGTTGAAAAGAATCTATTCATGTTGTCATGATTCTAGGAAATAAGTGAAGTTGTAATATAATTTTGCGGCTTTGTTAGCTTGAAGCCTCGCTCTAAAACGCTGCTGATAAATTGGTATGGAAAGATGAGAAACATATGTTTTATTCCTCCTGAATATGATATGTAGATTCTTATTAATTTTTGTGTTGATTAAATTATTTGCCACAGAAACTATAATCAAGGGAAATACATTATTTTTTTAAATGTATAATAGACCTGTATGTAATCAATTATGTCCAGCTAAATATCCCCTAACTGCATGCATATGCATAAACTAAAGTGTGCCAATTGGCCACATTCAACTTTATGTGTGTTGTTTTTATTTCTGGAACTTTTACCTAGGAAACTTGATGATCTTATTGTTGTAATCTTGACAAATTAACTTCTGCTTCCCATCTCCTTCAGCCACCAATACCTACAGTTTCATTGCATACCTCTGCTCAAGAAGTACAGTTCTCAAGGCAACTAACATCTGAGGATCATATGGAGTCTGCTAACCCTTATGTTGAATATTTGCCATTGCCACCATCAAGAAGTACACGAATGGGTGGGAGTGATGTGTATGTAAGAACAAATATGCAAAATTAGAAGTTGAAATGCTTGTCTTCATCTACCCGGTTATACATAGTGGTTGGTGTGCATTTGTTAGCTAAGAGATATAGGTTGCCACTCATATATTTCATGGTTGATCAATAAATTTAGTGGTCTTCATTAATCTAATTTCAAAGCAAATTCAAACCTAGCAATACTTCACTTTCAAAAAGTAAAGACTGGGCATAGTCTTGATATTGGAGTTTTCTGTTGAAGATGGAAAACTATTTATTTACCTTTGTCAAAGAACTTAACAAACTCATGTTTAGCGTGTGCTATATAATTTGTAGTAAAGACAACCCACGTTGAGTGGAAGATGTGATTTTTTCAAGCATTGGCCTTGGGATTCAAGGAGTTAGCATTAGGAGCTAAGTTATGATTTCATCTGCAGTTTTTTGTTGTGTGTATGATTATGTTGTAAAGCTAAAAAATATGTTGGAGGGTGTGTTGGCTCCAAGTCTTTCTAGGTTTTCTTGCAGTGGATGTTTGTAAGTGAATGTACATCATAGGTTTCAAACATTTGTTGTGCTACAATCATTCATTAATCCTAAAATATGCTTGGTTTTAATGTGATTTATGGTTGTCTATCGATAGTATAAAATTCAATTCTATACCACCTTTAATCTTTTATATAACTAAAATAAGCTAAACGATACTATGTATCTGTTCACCTTGGTACATCCATGAATTTTAAATGTACTAATATGCATTGTTGGTCTCTATGCACCAATTTTTTTTAAACATCTGATTTTCCTCGTCCCTGTCCCAACATTATTATACTCATAGTAACAATGTTAACAAGATTAAAATCAACAAATTAAATAAAGATATTATTCTAAACTATTAAAGGACTGTTCAAAAGATAATATATTGTTAATCGGATGTGCAGAAAATGAATTGATAAATAAGAGATATATAAGGAACTATATCATCTAAGAACTGGTAATATTTGTCTGATTGGGATCTATCAAGACTCCATGAACTGGTCCTCTCATCCTTCCAAGGAATTTGTATTGGAAGTTGGTGTTGCAGAAATCAATGGTCAATCAACTTTGGAGGCATTGGTATTTCAACAGAGTGGTAAAAAATGCAGAGAATACCACTTTCATCTTGCTCCCAGTGAACTTCAACCATGATGCCTCTAGGATTTTCTTGAGATTCTGTTCATGGAATCCCGACAAATATAGCTTTTATCGGTATCTGCATTTTTCATTTTAGCTAAATAAGATTAAATGAAAAAGTCATCAAATCTATAATTAATGTAACTTGATCTACATGAAACATTGCTAACCAGATTGTGCCTACTTGAACAGAAGGTCCATATATCAAGGTCAACATAACCATCCTACCCTTAGTTGCTGCACTTTCTAGCTCTGCATGCCTGGCAGTATTTAAGAAAACTTATTCAATCCAATTTGAATTTTTGCTATTCCAAATTGACCTTGTCTATCATGAAGATCCGTAAAAAAGTTTTGTTCACATTTTAAATAATCAAAAAAATTATAATTGGAAAATGGGGCAAAGAAATAAATATAAATGTTGTGACATAAATCTTACAAGCTACAAGGTTATCATAATCATTTACTTAAAATTCCAGTTAGCTATGTTTGTTATTTTTATTTGAGTTATGATGAGAGAATATACTAAAGACACGACAAACAACCATGGTTTATATGATACCCTTATAATGCTCATGGAAGACAGCTCCCAGAGCTGCACAGGTGATGTTGTTAGCTCTCTATAATACTTAAAGGATATACTCTGTATCATTAAAAATCAAAACATACTGATTTTTCTTCTACAAAATGTTCTCGCTTAGGGCTTTAGACGTGCTGAAACATAGTTCACAGAAAGGAAAAATCATTATCTTCAATAAATAAATAAGGTAAAATTTGGACATGAGTGTATGTGCAGTTTATAGCAATTGCCATTAACCACTTTATGACCTATACATAACAATTTCATTCATCAAGCAAGCAATCACTTAAACTCTTGTGGTGGTATATATATAATCCTAGCATGGTGTGTTCAAATAATGGAAAGTTGAATACTGTTAAAATAATATAGAAGAAAAGAAGGAATTGGAAAATTGATTATCGTTAAAAGCCTCTCTCAATCATGATGAATGAAAAAAAGTCGATAAGGATTTTGTCATCTCAACTGGCATTACATACAATCGTTGTCAAGAGATCAATGAAATCACAAACGAGCACTCTCAAAAAGTTGGAATATATTATTAAATTAGGTTATTCATTTAACTTACATGTTTGAAAAACTGCTTAACATCTTCATGATGATTTGCTGAATCCATAGTTCCATTTGGAGGAGATCATACATGAGTGCTTTCAGTAAAACTCACATTAGTCATAAAACCAGCCCCGAACCTTAATTGTTGTCAAACCCAGATATGTCATCCAATTCTACACATAGGATCAAATTAAACAAACTACAATTGAAACACCTCTTAAAAACTAATCCGAGTAACTTATAATCCTTACATCATTGAGCTTGTGTGAGCTAGTACTCATTGTTGAGCTACTAGTGAGCTTGTTTACAACAGGTTTAACCCTCTTATTTGCTAAGCCTTTATTCATCTGCTCCCATAAAGCATGCACCCGAGCATCCATATCTATCAAAACATATACATAATCCATTATATCTCTTGTTCTCAGCTAATAATAGTTTCTCTCTCATAATAGAAAAAATATCAAACATTCTTACCAGTTACTTCAGGTTTTGACTCTGCATTCACAGGTGACTAAATATGAGAACCCATCTTTAACATTTAATACCTTCTCTGAACCTGAAAGAGTCCAACCAAACCCAAGTGAATTAACAAGATTCACTTAAAATATCTAGTTTCTCAAACTTTGAAAGCTCTTGCATTATTCAATAGGCTAATAATTATAATACAAGAAAGCAGAGCATGACTTAAAAGAACAAAACCAAAAACCCATAATGTATACAGGGAAACCATAATTCGTATGAAAATCCTAAAAAAAAAATTACGCCTGCTGGACAAAAACACATAAACAATCCCTACCATAAATTGACCATTTTACCACCTGAATTTGTTAAATATATAAATTATAAATAATTTTAACTAATATAGTTATATTATTAATCATTCAAATTTATAAAAATAGCATTTATACATCTCTAATAGTATTAAAAGTGTTTATATATTTTGTTTTCAGTAAATTTATGTATTTAAATGGTTAATTTATAAATTAAAGAAGCAAACTAATGAAAATACTCAATTTAGAAGATTGCATATATATAAATATATAGCCAACTAGAATTTTGATACATTCATAAATTTGTAGACAAGAGGAAAGCTTCCAAAGCCAACGTACTTTTACACTAGCATACTCTAGGTTTGAATTGATTCCCTTCAAAACTAGAAGAAATCAATTCAGAATCAAGTCAATATATATATAACTTATCTAATACAAGTTCAAACAGCTCACATCCAATTGATAAGATTATTTTATTGATAAGGTAAATATTTTCAAACTTAATAACTTTTGTATTGCATGTGGCATAAATAAATTTCATAAAATTTTATGAAATTTATTTATAAATTTAAGAGCATATTTAGTTTTGAAAAATATAGCTTATTTTTTTATAATTTTTTTTAAAAAAAACTTGAAAATAAAATTTATTGTTTAGCTGTGTATTTTTTATATTTAAGAAACCATTTTTCAAATTTTTTAAATTATAACAGACATTAAAAAATTAATAAAAAGATGTTTTCCAATTAAATTAAAGTGTTTTCCAAATTTGCTTTGAGTCATTTCTTTCCTTTGTTGTTTGTGTTCTTTCCTTTGAGCCATTTCTTTCTTTCTTTTTATTTTTTATTTTTGACTCCATCTTCTTTTTTCCTTATACTAGTTGTTTTTTCTTTGTCCTTTTTCATTAATCCCCATCTCTAATCAATTTTTTTTTTAGACAAAAGCAATAATCCCTCAAATGGTTTTCATAATTAATCTCAATTTATAATTATTTTCAAAATACCAAATTCATTTGGATAAGAGTTCTTTTATATTATTTTTTTGATTGTAAATTTTATAAATTTAATTATATTGTTTGCTTTCATGAAAAATTAAAGTTATACAGTTAACTTAAACTTAATAATTAGATTGTTAATTTTTTTCATAAAATCATGTTTTTGTTATTTGATGGTAAATTTTAATTTAGATTAAAAAAATTAGTATCCTAATTATATTTTTCAGGAACCAAGTTGTGTAGTGATTTTAGATTCTATAAAAAAATATTTAGTTATTTGGGTAGAGGTCTTAATAAGTCTAAAACTATTTTTTATTTTTTATTTTCTATTTTGAAAAATAAAAAATTAAAAAATAAAGAAAAATAAAAAAATTGGAAAAAAAATAGAAAATATTGTCTAAAACTAAACAACTCCAGGTGATTGTGTTCAATTAAATGAAATATTTGTGGAATTCATTTACAATTCCAACTTTTTAATTTTACAGTATTGCTTAATACTAAATTAAATTCTAAAAAATTATACATTAGAATATTCTAATAAATTCATTTTATAAAATATTTATTAAAACCAAATACACTTCATTAACAAAAATTAATTTATAAATAAATTTTTTAGTTGAATTAAACCAAATAAGAGGTTAATATATTTTTGAAATGCTAATCTTTAATTATTTTTATTTTATAGAATTTTAAGAGTACATCTTTCATATAATCTCAATATATTTTAAGAAATTATTTCTTAAGATGTGGCCCTAAGAATCAAATCTAAATATTAAAAAAGAGAAGCACATTCTCTCAACAATTTGGACTAAATATAATGTTAGATATATTATACTGGAATCTTAAAAAAAAAAAGTGTAATCATCTGAATTTTTATTTATTAATCTAAAATATGAATTTTAAAGTATTAATTATTATTTTTATAAAATTAGTGTTAAATGAGTATTTTAATAAATTTTAATATATATTAAGAGGATGTATTTATAAATATTTCTGTGTATATAGTTAGTATAGAATTTAAAGGTTGAGTATAGTTGTAAATATATTTTTATGAGGAATTTGGTGGGAAAAATATTTATTTTAATATTATATGTATATTATAAAAAATATATATATATATAACTATTTTATTTTCTCTTCCCTCTTCCCTTTTCTTTTTTTTCTTCTTCTTCTTCTTCCTCTTGCTCACTTTACTGCCACCACTACATCTACACCGCCAACCACTGTCGGTTGCCGTCGTCCACTTCGGAATGCCACCAGCAGCCCACCCAGCTCCGGCCGACCCTTTTCTTCCCCTTCTCCTTCGTGAATTTCTAGCGGCCAAGAAGGGAAGAGAGCGCCACCGCTAGCTCTGGCGCCGCCTAGTGTTGTCGATGGTCTCATTGCACTCGTCTCCCTTTGGGCAACATTTCCCCTCAACCAATTTGCCCGATTAGCACGGACAATCACCTCGATTTTAGGTAAATTGATTTTAGGGTTTTTGGTTAATTTATTTAATTTGAGTTTAAATTAGGCTTGGTGGTAGTTATATGAATTGAAAATGGAGTTGAGATTTTTCTATTGATGTATTTTTCTTAATTTTCTAGAATTGTTGGATTTTGGGTTACTATTTCGGTGTTCGGTTATTGTTTCGGGTTACTATTTCGAACCCCAGGTGTTTTCACATTTTTAATAAATCCTATAAATTGCATTGATCGATTATTGCAACTGAACCGAAGTCCAAATTTTTACAGATTTTGCAATAAAGATTCCAATATGGTTATGAGAGAAATTATATATTTCCAGATATGGTAGTTTAAGTTATTTGAAAAATTATTTGGGCATCCAAATAATTCATTTGACAGTTTTTAAAGCTATTTTGATCATTTCCTAAGTTTAATAATTTTCTAAAGTGTTGGGAAATTGTTATGAATTTATTTGTTATATTATATAAGAATGTTTTAAAAATATATAATATTTAATTTAGAGAACTCCAGAGCGAGAGCAATAACATTTGGGCAGCCGAGGACGCATTGCCCAACACGCTCTACCTGTGAGTTAATTATATAAAATGTTTGTTGAATATATGAATTTAAATATTGTGGCGACCTGGTGATATTTCTACTTACTGTTTTTGAGACAGTTTTACCGAGTGGGATATCCGTTCCGTTTACAGGACAAGGACAATGGTTGGTTTAGGGGGGATATGAGACGCTTTGTGTCTGTGGAGCCACTTGATTTTTAGAAAATTAGGAAAAGATGAAAGAGGCGGCATCGGGTCACTCAACGAGTGTCGTCCCTAGCAAAGATTCTAGGTTCAGGAGATCGCATCTACTTTTTGACTATTTCTCATTATAATACTTGATACATGGCTACCGCAGCACCCTAGTTTTAGTAATGACAGTTGATATATGCACATTCATACAAGCACATTGATAATAATAGAAAATAAAGGAGAGTAAGTACGATTATTTACAAGGCTTTCCTAGCAAATACATTCGAAAAGGGAAAAAAAAGGTGCGAAAATGTAAATTTAATCCTGATTTAAAAATATGTCTACAAAACAGAGGTTAGCACAACTATGTGCGATTCCATCCATTCATCCACTCGGATAACAAGTAAGCAGGGAATACTCACATAATCAAAAGTGCAAATATAAGCACAATCATATGCATTTGCAGGAATTATTATGAAATATTTCTAAATAGTTGAGAAATAACGAAGGATGCATGATTACATCATAGGACCATAAAATGGAGGCTTTAGCTCGGAAATGTGAACTTTCACATTATTGAATGCATCTTGATGCAAAAATGCAAAGGACCAGTCTCACCACACAATCACAACAATTTATTAATTGTTGGCGGCAATAAAATTAAAATGTGAAACAGTGAAATAAATGTGCAAAAATGATTATTTGGTCCTCAGATTCGACTAAGCTTATTTTTGGGTTTTTGAAGCTTTAGCTTTGCGGGATTTTCAAGTTGTCCTCGTTGAGAGGTTGAAAATGACGTGCAGATTGTGAATTCATATACCTTTAAAGCGTGATTTGATAAAGATATGGGTGGGTTTGGTTCAAGTTGGTCTAAAAAATCCTACAAAAGACATAGTAGGTGAGCCAAAAGTGTGTAAATTAGGAGTCATGAGTCTTAAATTTGATAGTGTTTCAGTGTGTGCGTCGGACCCCCTTAAAATGGGAGATAGAGACCCCTATTTATAGGAAAAAATAGTGAAAATACGTGTGATCACGCATCCCGAGGTGCATGTGTGCAATTTTATGTGTGTACACACATATTGTGGAGCGTGACAGCACAGAGTGCCCATGATAATGTATTGGGATGTGTGATCATGCCTTGGGGGGGAGCATAATCATGCCTTGGGGGGCGCGTGATCATGCGTTTGGATGTGTGATCACCCGCAAGCTGCATGGTCACGTGCGTCCTCGAGTAATTTTTAGGTCTTTGTGCATGTTTCCAGGGGTTTTGGGACCTTCCAGACGTATTTTTGAAGTCCATTTCATCAAAATCGACTTTTAATTTTCATGAAGTTCAACTCCAGTCTTATGAGATGAACACCGGTCTGACGAGTTACACGTTTTGAGTGATGGTTGCTCGAAATGAGCTACTTATCATTCCGATAATTCATAATTCAAAAAATCGGGGTGCGACTTAATGATTCGATAGCTAGTTTCGCTCTCTAGACGCTCGGTTCAGGCTTTTTAGACTCACAACATGCTCTAGAGGCGGTACGAATGAACAGTCACTTGTCATATTCTGGGAGATATTTTCATCATTGGACCTTTTTCTAGACAGTCAAAACTTGATGTATGACAAATATATTTATGAATAATTTCTGCAAGCATGTTCATTTATTTAATTATTTATTTTTAAGAATTTTGGAAATTTTGGCATGAATATTACTATGGATTTTATTGGTTTATATTATTTTGTAAACCACGTCAGATAATCATTTTATGATTATTGGATAAAAATGTTTTAGCCATGTGGTATTTTATATTATGAGATAAAAATGTTTTGGAAGAATTGGTAGAACATGCTACTTAGTGGGTGTCACTAGGACCACGTGTGCACTGGTTAAGATCTTGAATTTGAGAAATATGTGTATTGGCTCAGTGGAGCTTGTACTCTCGGGCAATGATATGTGAAATTGGCTCAGTGGAGGTTGTACTCTCAGGCAGTGGTTAACTCGGTAGAGCTTGTTCTCTCAGGACATCAATAATGGATTAAGAGATTAACTGTGACTGTAACTCGGTTGAGCTTGATGTCTCAAGATGATAGTCATTTGAAATTAAGAGAGCCGGAAGGCTAGTAGAAACTGAGGTTTAGGGTTCTACCAAGTTTTTTTTTCACTAAAATTTTTAATTTATTTGATTTTCTTATGAGGAAAGTTATATAAGGATATTTATAGTGTTGAAAAGATGTTTTACTAAGAGTAATTTAAGTATGACAAATGATTTTTCAATATTTATCTATTTAATGGATTTATTAGTTTTTAAACAAGATTTTTAAAGCCAACATGCATATTGTGAATTTATATTATTTGATGCTTGAGAGACATTGATTAATGCTTTAGGAAAACTCGCAATATGCATGGCTAATTGAGTAGTAAATTTGGTTAGCTTAGTGGTTGTAAGGTGATTTAATTCCTGGCAATTTTCATAAATATAATTTATTGATTAATTTTGTATTTTTGAAGTAGATTTCTTGAATTCACAATTTAGATTAATTTAACATGCATTTATCTTTAGCCTTAGACAATAAAAGATTGGTAAATAGGTGATTGGATCAAAATCTCTATGGGACGATATTTTTACAGTACTTGTTAATACTGTGCACTTGCGATTCACACACAAACAAAGTTCCTTGAAGAACCTTTCCATATGCCCATGAAAATATGCACTATCAACTATTTTGCTGCAAAAAGAATAAGGTCACCCCGAGGGAAAAGTGGTCCGAGCACAGGAAGAAGTAATTCCAGTGGGACTTTATGCATTTTAGGTGGCAAATTTTTTTTGGTCCCTGTACTTTTTCTTTTCCTCTGTTCAATACCCAAACAAACTCTGATCGACCTTAAATTCGAATTATAGACTCATCTCATCTTTCTCTTTATTCCAAAAGTGTTCATTTTACAAGAAGTGGCTCGAAATAGTGCAAAATTTGTGTTTTTCAGTCGGCCTTCTACCTCCATTTTGCACTATTCTGGTGGGATTTAGCTACAACGGTTGTTTCCTTTGAGTTTCTCATGTAGGAAGGAGTCAGTAGACACCAACCACTCGTTCGATCTACACTTGTAGAATATTTGGTGAATATTTTTAGGTAATTTCGGTTTATTTTTAGATTTCATTGTTCAATGCACATTTTAGGTTGTTTCAAAATTAGTTAAATTGTTAGAAATAAATTCCTTTAGCCTCAAATGTTATATTTAGGATTTTTTAAGTCCATTTTATAAATTCCTTGATTTTTTTATAATTTTTCAGAATTTTGGGAATTTTTATGAATTTTAATTGCTATACATAAACATACTTTAAATAAATATTATTTATTTTAGAGAGTTCCGGAGTGGGAGCTGTTGGCATTCGGGTAGTTGAGAATGCATCGACTAGCACGCTCTACCTGTGAGTTAATTTTATAAAGTGTTTGTAGAGAAAAATTAAATTTGAATTTTCATGTGGTTAATATAATATTAAATTTGAATATATAGATTTATGTGATTTATTTATTTTATTATCATGAAAAATTTTAGGAAGGTATATATATATATATATATATATATATATTCCATAAATATGAATATTATTACGAGCATGAATTATTGATTCTTTTGTTATTAATGATTTTGAGAAGATGCTTTAGCTTTATTTGAAATTATTTATGATATAAATTAATTTAAAGAAAAATGGTGGAACGTGCTACCTGGTGGGTATCACCAGGACCACGTGCACACTGGTTGAGATCTCGAGTCTGAATATGTAAATTGGCTTGGTTGAGCTTGTTCTCTTAGGCAGTATTATGGTTTAGGCTCGGTTGAGTTTGTTCTCTCGGGCAGAGTTATAATTAAGTTCGGTTGAGCTTCTTCTCTCGGGCACAGTTATAATTGAGCTCAGTGGAGCATTGTTCTCTTGGGCCAAAAATTAAGATGTAACTCGGTTGAGCTTGTTCTCTCAGGACATCAAAAATGGATTAAGTGATTGGACTGCGGCTGTAACTCGATTGAGATTAATCTCTCGGGACGGTAGTCATTTAGATTTAAGAGAGCATAAAGGCTACTAGAATTAAGGTTTAGGGTTCTACCATTGTTTTCCACCAAGGATTTAAATTATATGATTTTCATATAAGAAATATGTAATAAGAGATTTATGAATTTTGAAAGGATATTTTATAAAATAGATTTTTAATAAAACAAAAAGGATTTTAAATAATTGTTTTCTTTCATGGTTTTAAATGGTTATTTTTAAACCAGCAAGCATTTTATAAGATTAATTCACTTAGTGAGATCTAATTCCTCTCAATTTTAATTTTTTTCTAGGATCTCATAGTCAGTCTGATATTCCTCTTCGTCTGCACCGGACTTATTCTTCCCCGACTATTTTTGTAGGTTCTGTTAATGTTTATTATCTTATATTCGTATTCTAGAAGACCGCAATAGTAGACTATTTATATAATTTATATTATGGATTTTATTGTGTTTGAGCTATATGTGTATTTGTGGTGGAATATTGGAGTATTTGTGAAGTAGTATTGTTTGGAAATTATTGGGAGTGTTATTTATAAATTTTTTTGGTTTTGGTTTGTTCTTGCTACAAAGGAAACTTTGCCGAATTTTCATTAGAAATATAAATTGGTTTGGTTTTATTGTGAAATATTTTTTCTTAAGGCTTACTACGGATTTCGGAAGCTTCACACTTTTCCATTCTCCTAGTGTCGGTCACGTGCTTTTGGGTTCAGGTCGTGACAATTCTTTACATGTTTGTGTGTTGTTTGCTACTTGTTTACTTGAAATACATGTTAATTTCTTGATTTGTTATGATTGCTATATTTGTTTGTTTATTTACTTGTTATTTATATTTGTAATGTTTGTGCCAAATACAACTATCCCATGTTCCAACCATCAATCCTATGCCATTTTAAATTGACTAATATTCAAGTGTGGTAAATGCATCATTAAAACCAAAATTAGAATAATGTGATAAGCGATGTAAGATATGTATGTAAAGAATACAGTCCAATAGACAATGATTTTTCAAACCCAAAATCTTTGATAATGAAAGTGGGTTTTATCGACTCATTTTCTGTTTTCCGGCTGTGTCGGGTGGCAACTACAAACTCACAACGCTGGCTCCACAAAGCTATTCCTCCTATATCAATAATATCGAAAAATAAAATATCCCTGTCACATGTCTCTTGTGAGCCAAGATCACCACTCACATACCACAGTCACTAATTTATCAAATAGAAAAACCAAACAAAATAACTCCACCAATTCAACATCAAAATCATAGAGAACAAAGGTTTTAATTTTTCTTCTACATATTCAAAAAATCAAATGATTTTCAAATAATATTTACAGAACATGCAATTATATCTAAAAAATTTAGTTTCCTTCTAGAAATTCAAAAATAATTACATGCAAACTAATCGTAAGAAACCATCATATCATTTTTTAAGAAAAGACAAAAAAAAATATTTACATATAAAATCATAGAAATAACAACACTTTTAATCTTTCTTGAACATGTTCAAAAAATATTTAAAGAGCAAGATCTAAAAAATTACATGCAAAGTGATCACAAGAAACCATCACCATTGTTTGAAAGAAATTAAATATATTTACATATAAAATCCCAAAAATAAAAAAAAAATTAATTTTTCTTCAACATATTGAAAAAATATTTATAGAGCATTTGTTAGATCTAAAAAATTGAATTTTTTCCATAAATTCAAAAATAATTACATGCAAAGTACATAATAAAAACATACAAAATCATAGAGAGAACAACAAGAGAAGAGATAAATGGATCTCAAGAACCCATTACTCTTTTTCTAATCTTTTTTAAGATTGATGGATCTAAGGGAAAAAATGAGTTTACATAGTGGTTTTTTTCATAGAAACACAGAATAAAGATCAAGCACAAATAAAAGATAGAACAACAAGAGAAGAGAGGTCATAGAAGAGATCAACCAATAGAGAAGAGAAGTAAGAGTATATGACATAAGACAAGAGACAGTTAAGTTTTCATTAGGGTTATAAATAAGAGAGAAAGGTTTAAGAGAAGAAGAGAGGGCTACAAAAGGTTTGAGAGAGGGGGAGAGGTTACAAAGAATAGAGGAAGTGTTGAGAGGAGAGGGGAGGAAAGGTCAGGAAGATTCGAGATATATATATATATAGGAAGATTTGAGACAAAAAGGAGTATGATGGTTTAAAGAGTATGATGTATTTATAGGTAGGGTCAGGGTTAGGTTAAATTAAAACAGTGCTGCTATATATATATATACATATATATGTTTAGTACTTGTGGTGGATTGTTTTGCTTTAACGAGTATAATACAATGGGAAATTTTTTTAAATCAATAATTTTAGATATATATATATATATATATATATATATATAGGGTTTTAGGCGGTTCGGTTTTATTAATACCTCAAACAAACTAAAACCTGAAAACTAAGCTTATCTATCTTTGTGAATTGAACCGACCATTCAACTTGTTTGATTATTGAATCAGTTCCTTTTTTGGCTTATTTTCGGTCGATTCATTTGGTCTAGGTGGGTTTTGCACACTCCTATATATAAGGAGAATCACAAAGGAAGAATTAATTACAAATTGACACTTAGCACTATCTGCTTTAAGTATTTGCCAGTCTATTATTTTCATGAAAAGTTATGTTTTAATTTTACCTGTTATTTATATTTAATAACTATGGTTTTTTTTTTCATTTTAAAAGTCATATGTTTTCAAAATAATATTTTTTATTCAAGTTTTTTAATCCCCCTTAAATATAAATTCTTATCCACTTATTTATTTCTTCGTTTATATAGATTTCTATGTGCAACAACAAGTCACCTAAAAAAAATAATTATTATATTTAAAAGTGTATTCATGTTGGTAAGGCCCTTATTATTTTTTTCATTTCATAATAATTGTATTTTAATTATTTTTATTATCATTTGTGTTATGCACGGGCTATGACCAAGTATTTATTAATTAAAACCTCAATTTAAACAATTTAGTTAAAGGAAAAAAATGTCAATGCAATATATCCCACAGATGCAAGGATTATACCAATCTCATGTCAAGGTGAAAATTAATATAATAAAGAATTTTATTTTGTGGTCAAGTAATGGTAACATAATTCTGCAAGTGTACGTATTGTGACAAATAGTATAGTGATGAGTGAGTATCGTTTCCATATGAAAAGGTAACTATTTACTAATTATCAATCGGTTCCCCTAACTAGCAAAATCACATAAATTTTTAACAATTAAATTAAATAATTAAAAGTAAACTATCTACTTTGACCTAAATTCAATCATTAGAAATAAACTAGAGCTTGGATTATTTTACTTGTCAATACTTGAACTACAAGATCAATTCATTAATAAACACTGATTATAATGAAGATTAAATTGTTCTAAATTACCTAATGTATCTTTTGAGATCAATTAAGCATACATGAATTAATTAATAACCTATTTTCATGATTATTAATTAACTGAAATTCATTAAGCTTTTTAGCAATTTATTTCATCCCTACAAAAACCACCTACTTTCGTGATCGAATTACCTAAATCTTATGAGTTATAAGCAAGCAGTTTATGCAATTTTCATTGATATCAAATTATCCATAAACATGCATTCAATCAAGCCTAAAATCAAATGCAAGGAAAATCAAACTAACTTATAAAATTGATTGAATAATCAATATAGTGATAAGAAATAAAATTCAATAAATATTAACTAGCTATATACATTAAACCCCTAAACAATTTAGTTACTCAATAAAATATTCCAACACGACAAAGAAACCAAACATGGTACACTATATTAAAAAAAAAGAAGAAAAGCAAACTTCAATCTAATCTTCAATCTTAATCGAGTTCTCCAACCCCACACTTGACTCTTTTTGTGGCCAACCAATGAGCAAAAATACTCTCAGCTCATACTATGTCCACAGAGATAGCTAAAAGATAAAAGGAAGGAATATATTGCAACTGATCTCATCATTGTTCATTAAAGAAAAATACAATTATTTCAAGTGAATTGAAAGTAAAGTAGAAAATTAATACTTAAAACAAACCTAAAATAAGACCAAAACAAAACTTAGTGATAAACATCATAAGTTTTAAAAACATAATCATTTGAATCAATGATGGATGAAATAGTTTTGGCAATCTGGCACTGATGCTTCAAAAATTTTTACTGTTCAGTACCATCTTCAGTGAAAACTGAGGTTCCCTTTAGGACCTTATTAGTAGTAAGCAAAGGGGGTGACCTTATTCTTTTTGTAATAAAATAGTTGATAGTGCATATTTTCATGGGCATATGGAAAGGTTCTTTAAGGAACTTTGTTCGCATGTGAATCACAAGTGCACGGTATCAACAAGTAGTGTAAAAATATCATCTCATAGAGATTTTGATCCAATCACCTATTTACCAATCTCTTATTGTCTAAGGCTAAAGATAAATGTATGTTAAATTAATCTAAATTGTGAATTCAAGACATCTACTTCAAAAATACAAAATTAATCAATAAATTATATTTATAAAAATTGCTAGGAATTAAATCACCTTACAACCACTAAGCTGCCCAAATTTACTGCTCAATTAGCCATGTATATCGCAAGTTTTCCTAGAGCATTAATCAATCTCTCTCAAGCATCAAACAATATAAATTCACAATTATCAATCAAGGTAATGAAGACCCAACTCTCATTGCAATCCAAATAACTAAACATCAAAATGAAGCACAACTCAAAAAGGAATTTAATTAACTTAATTTATATCTAATCTTAAGTTAAGTTAAACTTATGTTTATAGGTCTATTATAATTACCATCTCTCAATTCATAATTCCATTTAAAATCATGTTATTGGTGGCCAAGCAATACCAAACATTAAGAACAATAAAAATGATATGCAACATGTAAGCACCCAATTTCGGGATGACTAGACATGGATGCGATAGAGGACCCGATGATGAAAATAGACTGTGAAATTAGATTTATTGGATTTGATTTATTGATTTTAAACTAAATTGTAAATTATTTTTAGGAAATATTATTTTTATTTTAATTATTATTATTATTAATTTTTTTTATATATATTTAAAATAGATTTTTAAAAAAAAATTAATTAATTTAAAAAAAAAAAAAAAAAAAAAAAAAAGACAAAATGATGAATGGGCCGTTTGGCCCATTCATCAAAAATTGGTAGGAAGATGGCCATATGGCCATCTTCCGTGTTTTTTTTGTTTTCAATTCAATTTTTTTTTTTTTTTTTTTTTTTTT
>CATIWM010138569.1:0-38877 GCA_949671775.1 Mallotus repandus
GACCCAATAATAACAACCTGATTTTAACATTAAATCCACAAATTAGGCCTGCTCTATATAGAAAAGCAAAATGGGTGAAAATGTTAGCTTAATATGAAAATGCATTATGATTAACACATGATTAGAATAAAAGCAGTGATTTTTAAGACAATAATTACTATAAAATATATATATAAATATGTGACAACATTCGACATTATGTTACATTGGATTATCATAAGAAAGAGGAGATATTCATAGTCTTGAACAACGTGGAATTTTGATTTAGAGAAGATAAGAGTTTAATACCTAAAAATCCCATATCTAAGATCACAGCCAGAAAGATGTTTAGAAGGGGATGTCAAGGTTATTTGGCTATGGTTAGAGATATAATGGAAGATAAGAGGGTAGTCGAGAATGTACCAATTATGCGTGAATCTTTTGATGTTTTTCATGAAGAGCTACCAGGATTACAACCATAAAGAAAGATAGAATTTTGTATTGATGTTGTACTTGGTACAAATCCTATCTCTATGCCACCCTATAGAATGGCACCTATAGAGTTGAAAGGCCTTAGAGAGTAGTCACAAGAGTTGCTCGATAAGGGTTTCATTAGACCGAGCAAGTCTCCTTAGGGTGCACTAGTGTTATTTGTTAAAAAGAAGGATGGTAGTTTCCAACTTTGTATTAACTATAGATAATGGAACAAAGTCACCATCATGAACAAGTATCCTCTTCTGAGAATTTATAACTTGTTTAATCAGCTTCAAAGAGCTCAGTATTTTTCCCAAATTGACTTGAGGTCAGGGTATCATTAGTTGAGAATTAGAAGTGGAGATATACCCAAGCCTGCATTTAGGATAAGATATGGCCATTATGAATTCTTAATGATGTCTTTTAGGTTGGCTAATGCCCCAGTAGCCTTTATGGACTTGACGAATCGGGTGTTTAGGCCATTCTTGGACCAATTTGTGATAGTATTTATTGATGATATTTTGTATATTCCAAGAGTGAGGTGGAACATGTTATGTATTTGAGAATGGTTCTCTGGACTTTGAGAGAGCACCAACTGTATGCCAAATTCTCAAAATATGAGTTTTGGTTGGATCAAGTGGCATTCTTAGGCCATGTAGTATCCTAAGATGGTATACAAGTTAATCCAAAAAAGATTGAAGCCATTGTAGAATGGTCAAGGCCCACAACAATTAGAGAAATAAGGAGTTTTTTGGGTTTAGTTGGTTATTACAGGAGATTTATGAAGGATTTATCCAAGATTGCTACACCTGTAACAAGGTTGACCTAGAAAAATGCTAAATTTGTGTGGATGGATAGATATGAGGAGCACTTACAGTTGATTAAGGATAGGTTGACTTTAGCTCCAATATTGACTTTACCTTCGAGAAACAAAGGATATACAATGTATTGTGATGCTTTTCGAGTAGGACTAGGGTGCGTATTGATGCAGAATGGAAAGGTAGTTGCTTATGCTTCACAATAATTAAAAAAGCACGAGCAGAATTACCCTACTTATGATATGGAAATGGCATCAGTGGTGTTTGCACCGAAGATATGGAGCCATTACTTGTATGGAGTGACTTGTGAAATATACACTGATCATAAAAGTTTGAAGTACATCTTTCAGTAAAGAGATTTGAAGTTGAGACAGAAAAGATGGACGGAACTCCTTAAAAACTATGGTTGCTCTATTTTGTACCATATGGGCAAGGCCATTGTAGTGGCTGATGCTCTGAGCAGGAAGTCAACAGGAAGCCTCGCTCATATTAGCTCGGGGAGGATGTCAATTATTAAAGAATTATATGCATTAATTGATCAGGGCTACAGTGGATGGTAACCAAGAAATGTTTATTGTCTCAATTTAGAGTATGGTTAGTGTACTTAGATAGAGTTAAGGCAGCTCAGAGAATG
Source organism: Mallotus repandus (assembly GCA_949671775.1). Taxonomy (NCBI): domain Eukaryota; kingdom Viridiplantae; phylum Streptophyta; class Magnoliopsida; order Malpighiales; family Euphorbiaceae; genus Mallotus; species Mallotus repandus. Next base: position 1,906 of record CATIWM010138569.1, read on the forward strand.
GATCCACAATTATAGAATATAATTTTAGAAGTTTAATAAAGTCAACTCAGAGAATTTGTAATTGACAATGAGGGCATATTGTGTTTGGGCACTAGGTTGTGTGTGCCAAATGTGGATGAGCTGAGAAAGGAGAATATAAAAGAAGCTCACTATTCTACTTATAGTGTTCATCTAGGTTCTACCAAGATGTATCATGATTTGAAAGATACATATTGGTGGAATGGAATAAAAAGAGACATTGCAGAATTGTATCTAAGTATCTCACTTGTCAGCAAGTGAAATTGGAATATCTGAGACCTTCAGGATTATTACAATAGTTGCCTATCCCATAATGGAAGTGGGATATAACTATGATGAATTTTATGACTGGACTACCTCGTACAACTGGAGGCTATGGTGCTATTTGGGTGATAATTGATAGGCTAACCAAGTCAGCTCACGTTTTGCCAATTAAGAAGACATATTCTATTGAAAAGTTAGCAAGGTTATACATTAATCGAATTGTTTGCCTCCATAGGGTACTAGAAAGTATAGTGTCTGATAGAAGAACTACTTTTACTTTATTCTTTTAGCAAGAGTTGCATAAGGCTTTGGATACAAGACTTGACTTCAGTACAACCTTTCATCCTCAAGTAGATGGTTAGTCAGAATGGACAATTCAGATATTAGAAAATATGGTAAGAATATGTGTGATAGACTTTAGTGGTCAATGGGATTTACACTTGCCTTTGATTGAATTTTCATATAACAACAGTTATCATGCAAGTATTAGAATGGCTTCATATGAAGAGTTGTATGAAAGGAAGTGTAGATCACCTCTATGTTGGGTTTGTGATATATGCTCGTCAAATTCAATTATCCCGCCTTTCAATTTTCAATTTAATTGATTAATAATCAAATGTGGTAAATGCATCATTAAACCGAAACTAGGGTGAAGTAATGAGTAATTAAGCAATGTATGATAAGAAACAGGATAAGTAACTCCTACCTTCCTAACCCGGAAACTCTGGTTAGGAAAGTGGATACTTTTTTTCGATTAAATCGGGTGGCGACTCCAATTGCAAAGCCTATTCAGGAAGAACCTCGCATAATAAATAATAATCATTAGATGGTTACCATTAACCTACATGCCTCGATATCACACTGATCCTGTCCCGTTTCACAACCCTCCACTTCAAAAAAAATGGGGAGCGTACAAGTTTTGGGCAACTCCACTGGTGACAATCTCTCATTCGAGGGGTATGAATGAAAATTGTTTCTCATTATGTATAACTTATTTATTCACCTTCACAACAACATAACTGCATTTGACTACACTCACCACGTCAACCCTTAGTCCCTAATCCATTAACAATACTAAATGACATTGCCACCATGATTCCACTTGAGTCATAGGCCGACAAGATTGATATTATCAGCTTTAGCCTTTACCTGATCAAGAGAGTTGTAGGGTTTAAAGTGACGCAACCCGACTCCTAAGTCCAAAATAAGGTGTAGTTTTCTCTATAGTAGGTAAAAGAATGCTAAACTCATTGATCGAAGTCCGTAACCCTAATCATATGGGGGTATCCTCACTAAAGGAGACCTTAGCCATAAGCCCAACTCAACCCATATAGATAAACTAGTAGAAATCTCCCTTAGGATCCCACCTAGCTCTTGCATGTTATCCTGTCATGATGTTGTTTATTTGACCTGACATTTAAAATTATATGACATCTCTAGTGTCTATCACCATTTGCTATCATTATGCCAATTCTCATAGAATGCCCACGCTTAGACCCATATGATCTTTATTTACCTTGTGTAAGCCTGATACATAAGGAATGATAAGAATCATATGCCTCAATTTGGATAGTTCGTATGAACCGACAAATAGTGGCATCTTTTATGGATAGAACCTATGAGAAATGGTCCATTTTTCCTTATCAGATCAAGTGGGTGAATCAAGAAATTGACTATATCATGGACACTTGTGCTGAAAGAATCAAATTGTAAGTTATAAATTAAAACTCTCATGTCTCTTAGTAAACACATAAAATGTTGATGAAAGGAACATGAACTTGGATCCATTCTATTGACTCTATTCTGTGTGCTCACTGGTGTGTACGAGCTATAAATGCCACTTGTGACCTGACAATAGGCTCTCTCATTGACATTCTATGTTTACCTCGAGTACATTTGGGTATTGCTCTATAGCTTACCTCTTGAGTCTGATCAACATAAATCGAAACAGTCTAGTCTGAGAGTGGAACCATAATCCCCTGATGGCTGTGATTTAAAAACCCACATAAGATAAAAATCTCTACTACATGGAGTGATAAGGTTGGAAGAGGCGATTGCTTGTGTTTGGTTTGTTCATCTTATAGTTCTTTTGCTAACCCTATTTGTTCATTTTGTTTTACTTTATTTTTTTATGCTTACATACTTACACATAGGACATTTCACATGTGCTAAGCAATAATCTTCTTACAACAATTTTCCATTATCATACTAGTAAGATTATAACTGTCACATCATGTATACACACTAACCCTCTCAGTTTGTTGAATTCATCACATCATGCACACATGCATCATCCTTTTGCCATCCTAACACATATACTCATTCGAAAGAATAACTTCACATGGACCTCAAGATAGAACACTTCTCGAACACTAGTGATGATGACCTCAACACATGTTCTTCCCGATAAAAAAGGGGGATGTTAAGGGAAAGGATTCAAAGGGCTCAATGATGACAGTTTGGTCGAGGCACCTCAAGTCCAGTTAGGTATCACCAAAGATTTGCTTTTTACCCTTGACAAGGCAAACTAGAAATGCTTAGAACCTTATAGCATGTTATGTCTCAAGACGTTCCAATATGTCAATCTCGACTTTAAGTTTTTAAAAGTAGCAATGGCATTCTAGGACCCATATGAGCATATTTTCCATTTCAATGGTCTCGAGTTATGTTCGATCTATGAGGAGTTTATAGCTATAGTAGGATGAACCCTCATCAAGATGGAGGTAGCACTTTTCACATATCAAATTATGATATATTCAGGAATTGGAAGCGGCATTCTTTGATCTAAGCCCATTCAAGTTGGACGAATTGGTTACACTGGAGAAGCGGCTAATTCCTCTTCAACTCCTGGGTACCTATAGTAATAAAAGACCAAGCAGCTTACCTTGGGCACACATCCTCTCTTGCTACCTTTTTCCACAGTATTTCACCACATCTCATGATGAGCTAGGAGATTGCATGATACTATAAGTGATAGAATGTGTCGAGTGTAGAATGACCCTTTTCCCTCTGATCTTAGTAAAAACCATCCATTACCTTGATGACTTAAGAATTGGAAGGTGCTCTCACTTCACTAGTAGCCCACTACTTCTCAAAATTTGGCTCCAAGTGAAGCTGAGCATCTTGGGACAACCTTTCAGGAATTAGCTAAAGCATCAACCCAGGCACTATCAGGAGAGGAATCTTAAGAAGGTCATTGGTCTTTTCACATGCATCACATCTGACAAATGGTTCGAGTAGATATATACCATTCTAGAGAGTCAGATAACTTGCACATGCCCTTGGTGGAAGTTGAAACTATTAGTTATATGCCCTAGGCTAATTGTGTAATGGCTATATTTTAACTTTGTCATATTTCCATTTTATTAATAAAGAGGCATTTTATTATTACTGGCTAATTCTAATATTATCCTTGATTACTTAATTCCACCTAAGGTCATCAATTATGCGACTTAACAGTAAAACTCTCAGGTGATACTTGAATTCTAATATAAATATCCCAAGTTAATCACTGTTGTAGGAACAAAAGTGAATTAAGACTAGTATGAGGTTACCTGACGATTATGTTTTACTGATCATGTATATGAGACATTAAGTTGAACTCATATAGGTACTTATTTAGAGAAATAATGTGTTGGGTCGACCCATTATGAGATACTACATCGATAATTGTCATAAATAACTCTCATCATAGTAGTATTATTTGAGTCCTTTGACCTGAGATCACAATGGTTTCCTGCATGATGAGTTCTGTACTTTGACGCATCCCTACATCCTCTTTAATCGGATGGTAAAACAAGTTATGATTGGATATTGAATTAGTTATATGAGGAATGTGAGCGATTAAAATGGAATTTGTCCTTTTTTTTATTTTGAGAAGATATATGTGGGCCCCTCGATAAGTTAGACTGAAGAGAAATGCATGGCCATTGTTGAGGTCATTTTTTGAAACCCTGATAGCTGATGATGAAAAGTCAAACTTTAGTCAACGGGACTTTTCAGTGGTCAAACAGAGCTCCTAGAGTTAAATTTCAGTCTGAAACTGTCTTTTAAAATTCCAGTGTGTTAGTGGCTCCAAGTTGGCAAAAAGTCAAAATTTTGACCTTGGTGGTCAAACCGGGTTCCACAACTGTCTACCTCTCCTTATCCTTATCCAAAAAGGAAACTTGTCAAAAAAGGTGCTTTGAAAGTAAGGAATATCCTAAAGTTGGAATATGCTAGGACAAGTGTCAATTTCTTAAAGGGAGAGTATATACTATTACATAATAACCTTGAATATTCAAGGAAATTTATAATAAATGCCACTAACCTTAAATGCCTATAAATAGAAGCTTTAGGGAAAGATTTTGGGAGATTGAGAGAACCACTTCCATATAGAGAAAATTATAGCACAAAAATCCAAAAAGATTATAAAATAATTCTCTCTAAAAAGCCTTAGAAATTATGAAAAATTTGGGAAATCAAGGGGAAACTATGCCAAAATTCCTCTAAACCTAATTTATCTCTATTTTCTTCTAAAATATCTCTTAATAATACCTAAATATATCACCAAAACCTAAAATCCAACTCCTTCAAATCAATTCCAATCAAATCAGAACCAAATACAAGATTAAACCCACCTAAAAACACCATTTCCGTTTGAGTTTCAATCTCAATTCTCTACAATCAATTGGTGTTTCTTGGTGAGTTATTGCCCAAATTATGAGGTTAAACACTTTTTAAAACATCGCCCTCATTGACTCTTATCTTATTTGTGGGATTAGGGCATTAGATGAGTGCACGCATGCGTTCCGTAGGCAGGCAAGGGCATGCCATAGGGCAAGCGCATGAGCCCAGGCCTAAGGTGCATGAAATTGCGCTCCTTTGAGCTTGTTAATGCATCTATTTTAGGTGTTTTAAGGCTTAAATGTGTGTTTCGGGCATCTTTAGGAATTCATTTTGTCTAAGCTTGCCCGGGAGGACTTCCGACATAATTTTTCCCTTGTCTGGTCGATAGGAAACCTTTTTCATCGGATTTTTGGGGGACTGTCAAAATTTGAGTATCAACAAAGGCTCTTGCAAATACTACAATTGTGGTACTTTGGATCTAGTCTCTTTTATCTAAGCTTCGATTTTCTTATTCAACTCCACCAACCTTATGGTGTGACAATCTTCCCATAATCTAATCTTTCATGCTCATACTAAGCATATCGAGCTCTACTTTCACTTTATGTGTACGCATGTTGACAAAGGCAAACTTTAAATTGGCTTTCTCTCCACTAAAGACCAAACTGGCGACATCTTCACCAAGCCTCTAAGAGTGCGTTCTTTCCTATATTTCTATAGCAAATTACGTTTAGTACCCAACTTCCCATCAGTTTACCGAGGGGTGTTGATGCAGTAATTAACTCATAGTAATTTATTGTTAAGTAGTTTGTTATTCATAGTTATTTACATGTGTCTAAACACTTGTATATATACATCACTTGTACTCATTTACAATTAATGTGAAATACATTCTTCCAAAGACTCTCTCTACATTATCTTTAACAGGCTCATATAAGAGCCATATAATTAATCACATCTTTAAATTGTAAATAATATTTTTATATCATTTCTACAAATTTATATGAAAAGTCATCATTTTTCACATAAAGTATGTATTTTGCATCCAATTAGTATCATCTTTATTTAGCATAATCTTCACATTTCCAATATACATATCGCATTTTCAACATAAAAATCATACTTTTGCATCAGAGTTTTATGGTTGCATTAGAACTACACTTTTTCACTCATTAAACCTAAAAATAAGTATTTTTCCTCATTTTTGCATCAAAATGCATTCAATAATGTGAAAGTTCACATTTTCGAGCAAGAGCTTCCATTTCATAGTCCAATGATGCAATAATGCATCTTTCGTTATTTCTCTACTATTTAGAAATATTTCATAATAATTCCTACAAATGCACATGATTATGCCTATATTTGCTCTTTTGATTAAGTGAATATTCCCTGCTTACTTGTTATCTGAGTACATGAATGGATGGAATCGCACATAGTTGTGCTAACCTTTATTTTGTAGGCATATTTTTAGATCAAGATTAGATTTACATTTTCGCACCTCTTTTTTTCTTTTTCGAATGTATTTACTAGGAAAGTCCTATAAATAATCATACTTGCTCTCCTTTATTTTCTGTTATTATTAATGTGCTTATGTGAATGTGCATATATCAACCATCATTACTAAAACTAGGGTACTGCGGTAGCCATGTATCTAGTATTATAATGAGAAATAGTAAAAAAGTATATGCGATCTCCCGAACCTAGAATCTCTGCTGGGGACGATACTCGTTGAGTGACCTGATGCAGTCCCTTTCATCTATTCCTAATTTTCTAAAAATCAGGTGGCAACTCCATAAACATCAAGTGTCTCACATCCCCCTAAGACTAACCACTGTCCCTGTCCCGTAAACATAACGGATGTCCCATTGGGTAAATCTGTCTCGAAAACTCAGCCAAAATAATTAGGTCACTCACACTTAGCATAAACTTAGTAAACCCTAGAGAATGAGACGTACATATAAACATCCTATCTACAGTTTCTCTTACCAAAACAGTTTTGGTAAGATTAGACTTCCTTTTCCACTTTGATTCTAATTACAAATTAGAATCCTTTTCTATTTTATTTGAATAACTCTTACCTTAAATAAAATAGAAAATAAATAAATAATAAATACTAATATATATATATATATATATATATATATACACTTATTTATTTAATATTTCATAGAGATAATTATTAGGCAAATTAACCCAAGTTTGCTTTGGGCTTGTTCTAAGTGTGCGACCCTATAGGTTCACACAACATTGGCAGTCGGCCTAAAATCCCATTTTAGCCCACAAGTCATAATTGGTCTCTAGCTAGACATTATGACTACCTATGAGCGACCTTAGGTGGATTCGAGATTTCGATGGACATGGCAACTTTACGAATGGGACATCTATTCCATTTACGGGACAAGGACAAATGTTTGGTCTCAGGGGGAAGCAAGAGACTTTTGTGTTTAGAGTCACCACCTGGTTTTTAGAAAACCAGGAAAAGATGAGAGGGACAGCATCAGGTCACTTAACGAGTATCATCCTCAGCTGAGATTCCGAGTCCAGGAGATCTCATATACTTTTTGACTATTTCTCATTTTAATACTCAATATGTGGCTACTGTAGCACCCTAGTTTTGGTAATGACAGTTGATATATATGCATTCACACAAGCACATTGATAATAATGAAAAGTATGAGAAATTCAACGTAATTATTTGCAAGGCTTTTCTAGTAAATACATATGAAAGAGAAAAAGTGCGGAAATGTAAATCTAGTCCTAATCTAGAATACACCAACACTAGTATATGCAATTCCATCTATTCATCCACTTAGACAACATATAAGCATAATGAAGATGATTGATGCATCATAAATGATTAAATAGATGCACGTAGTATATGTTCTAGCAAGAATTATTACAAAGCATTTCTAAACGATAAGATAAATAGTAGAGAATGATGATTACATCATTGGACCGCAATATCTAAGCTCTAGATTAAATAAGCAGCTTTCATGTTTATTGAATGCATGTTGATGCAAAATGATGATTAATTATGAGCAAAATAAAGCAGATATTATTCAACCAGTATACAGATTGCCAGTCTCATCACACAGATCACAATAATTTCTCAACTGCTAGCGGTGATAAAGTTAAATGTAAGATAGTAAATAAACGTACAAAAATTATTATTTGGTCCTTAGATTTGACTGAGCTTGTTTTATGTTTTTAAAACTTTAGCTTTGAGAGATTTTCAAGCTTTCCTCGTCGAGAGGTTGATAATGATGTGTGTAATGCAAATTCGTACACCTTTAAAGCGTGTTTTGACAAAGATGAGGGTGGGTTTGGTGCAAAAGTGGTCTAAAAATCCTATGAAAAATGTAGAAAGTGGGCTAAAAGTGTGTTGACTAGGGCTCCTAAGCCTTCAATGCGACAGTTCTGTAGTGTGTGTGTGGGTTTTTTTCTTGGCTCTTGCTGATGTTTCCTAAGCTCTAACTTTTTCTTCCTAGGCTCTTGCATTTGCTTTGTAGGCTCTAGCCTTTGCTCCGAGGCTCGTGCTTTTGCTTTGTAGGCTCTAGTCTTTGCTCCTAGGCTCTTGCCTTTACTTTGTAGGCTCTAGCCTTTGCTCCTAGGCTCTTGCCTTACAAAAATAGGGGTAGAGACCCCTATTTATAGGGAAATGTGCCCAAAAAAGTGTTAAAATTGGTGAAAATATGCATGATCACATGCTTAGGATGTGTGATCATGCCCTTGGAACGGGTGATCACACGCCGAGACATGTGATCATGGCCCTGGGGCGTGTGATCACTTGCTCAGCCACGTGATGATACGCTCTTACACGCGTCATGTGGCCTTCTTGGGCTCCGATCGTGCTATTTTAGGGGTATTTTTAAGGGTTTTTGGGCCTTCCGAATGCATTTCCAAGGTTCGTTTTATCAAAATTGGGTTCCATTTTCACGCGTGAGCAAAATGTGTTTGTGCATGATCACACGCTGCAAATTCGCTCAAGTGCTACTTCTCGGGGTTATACGCACTATTTAGGGGTTACTTCTAAAAGTTTTAAGGGCCTACGAATGTGTTTCCAACATCCGTTTTATGAAAATGGACTTCCAATTTTTACAAAGTTGAACTCCGGTCTCATGAGTTGAACACTGGCCTGATGAGTTGCTTGTTTTGAGCAACGTTTGCTAAAAATGAGCAACTTACCACTCTAATTATTCGTAGTTCATGAAATCAGGGTGTAACTTAATGATTCAGAGGTTTACTTTGCTTGGTTCGGGCTTTTTCAGATTATGGGCATGCTGCAGAGGCGGTACGAATGAACAAACACTTGTCAAGTTTGAAGAGATGTTTTCATCATTAGACCTTTTTGGGGACACTCAAAATTCAATGTATAACAGTTGCCCCCTGCATTACGTGTGTTACATAGTATTCTAGTACTGATGTCAATACATGTGAAGCAAATGTAGAGATGCAAAAATAGTTTTAGGAAGAGGTACTTACCTGATGTTGTGTAGTTTAGTCTCTTGACTTCAGGCCCATCATTTGTTGATGTTGTTTCATTTGTTTGGTTGACGAAGTTCATCTTTTGTGTGTTGTGTAATCTCCTTAGATGAGGAAAGATGATGCTTTCATAACCTCCTTAGATATTAATGCAAATGCTTCTAAGTAGATGTGATGCTTCCTAGCCGATGAGATGCTACTAAGCGGATGTGATGCTTCTAAGTAATGAAATGCTACTAAGCAAATAAGATGCTACTAAGCAGATGCGATGCTTCTAAACAGAGAAAATGCTTCTAAGCATATGAAATATGCTCCTAAGCATATGAATTGCTTCTAAGCAGTGAAATGCTTCTAAGCAATTGAGATGCTTCTAAGCAAATGAGATGCTTCTAAGCAGATGAGATGCTAAGCAGATAAGTTATTACTAAGCAGATGAAGTATGCTCCTAAGTAGATGAAATGCTTCTAAGTGGTGAAATGCTTCTAAGCAAATTAGATGCTTCTAAGCAGATGAAATGCTTCTAAGTAGATGGAATGCTACTAAGCAAATGAAATGCTACTAAGCACGCGAAAAATGCTTCTAAGCAAATAAAAATGCTACTGAGTAGTGATGATGTCATCATTTCTCATGTTTTGAGCATGATTTCATGACGTGTCAATTATGATAATTATAGATGCGACATGCTTGTTTTATATGTGCTTCATTTTTCTTTAATGATATGACTTTTGAGAAAGTGATGTCAAACGTAGTATCCTAAAACATACAATGCTCGTGTTTGTGTGATTCATGTGTTTTTTGTGTATTCTTTCGATAAAATGCAAGTTTGGGACCCTAGGAATACGTGTACGGGGTCTCAGTGTGTGCGTGTGTAAGTCTCAGAGCCCGTGAGGCTTTGAAGGGCACATGATCACGTGTCGACCGATTAGTTTGCATACTTAGCTTGGAGACTCATGCTTGGACAATTCATCGTCAACCGGTTAGTTTACGTACTTAGCTCTTGCTATAGTTAGCTTTACTTATTGTAGATCTAGTTGTCTGTCTTAGCGCTTGCTGTATATGTTGCTCTTAGTTTTAAATCTTGCTATTTGATTTCAGTATTCGTTGAATGTATAACTCTAGCTGACATGTATTTCAACTCTTGTTGTAGCCTAGCTTTAGCTGTTTGGTCATAGCATTTACCGTAATTTAGCAGTTGTTCAACTCTTGCTGTAATGTAGCTCTAGCTGTAGTATAGCTCTTGTTGTGGTGTAACTCTGACTGTAATGATTTTAGCTCTTGCTATAGTGTAGCTCTAGCTATTATGATTTTAGGTTTTTATTGTAATGTTGCTTTGGCTAAAGTGTAGCTCTTGCTGTGATGTCTGTAGCTCTTATTATGATGTTTGTATCTCTAGCTGTGGTTTAGCTCTTGGTGTAATTTAGCTCTTGCTGGAGTGTAGCTATTGTTGTAATGTAGCTCTAGCTCTAATGTAGCTCTTGTTGTGATGTCTGTAGCTCTTGCTGTGATTAAGCTCTTGCCATAATTTAGCTCTTGCTATAATGTAGCTCTTGTTGTAATGTAGCTATGGTTGTAGTGTAGCTCTTGTTGTGATGTCTGTAGCTCTTGTTGTGGTGTCTGTAGCTCTAGTTGTGTTTTAGCTCTTGTTGTAATGTAGCTCTTGCTATGATGAATGTAGCTCTAGCTACGATTTTATAGCTCTTGCTATGATTTTAGCTCTTGCTATAATTTTAGCTCTTGCTATGATGTAGCTCTTGCTATAATGTAGCTCTTGCTACTCTTGCTGCAATTTTAGCTCTTGCTGTAATTAGCTCTTGTAATAATGTAGCTCTTACTATGATGTAGCTCTAGTTGGGATGTGGCTCTTATCGCGATGTAGCTCTTCTTGTAATGACTATAGCTCTAGCTGTGATTTTACCTTTAGTTGTGATGTAGCTCATGTTGTAATGTAGCTCTTGCTATGATGAATGTAGCTCTAGCTATGATGACTGTAGCTCTAGCTATAGTTTTAGCTCTTGCTGTGATTTTAGCTCTTGCTGTAATGTAGCTCTTGCTATGATGTAGCTCTTGTTGTGATGTAGCTCTTACTGGAATGACTATAGCTCTAGCTGTGATTTTAGCTCTGGCTGTAATTTTCCTACAAAGATGCAAAAAGAGATGTTTTAGTAGCTGATGAAATGTTGTAACTATTTTACCTATTGGTTGCAGTCCTCTGGGCCTGTCGTTCTGCTGCCTAGTAACTATAACTATTTTACCTGCTGGTTGCAGTCCTCTGGGCCTATCATTCAGCTGCCTGGTAGCCTCAATAAGGTCAGCTCATATTATCAGGGGCTTCCTCCGTGTGTGAAGCAGATGGTTATTGGGAAGGGCTTTGATGGTATTAATTCAGCCTTTACTTATGGTTCATATGCATCGAGTCAGGCTGTGATGTGCGCTCTTGTTGAGCGGTGGATGAATACTTCCCACACGTTGCATTTGCCTTTCAGGGAGATGACTATCATACCACTTGCAGCCATTACGAGGTTGACTTTTTCTGGGGAGCCATTCCTTTTTAGTAATGAGGCATGTAGTTCTGTTGTCGCGAGGAACAGAAGGCTAAGGGGTCTATTTGGTGTTACTACTTCAATGAAACCTGGCTGCTCCACTTTGATCCGATATACGTAGCTTGTAGGTAAGGTGAGGTTGGAGCATGACGCGGGTCGTGTTAATTCTGAGCAGTTGGCTAGGGGCTTCTTCTTCTACCTTCTGAGTGTTGTTATCTTTTCGAATGCTTCTGCCACTAGCTTCCTGTAATTGTTACTCGTCCTAAAGAACATGAGGGATCTATCAAAGTATAGTTGGGGCACAACTGCTTTTGCCCATATGTATTCTAGTTTGGATGCGGCTTGTAAAGGACGCTCGCGCATTAGTAGCTGCTTGTTCGTGTTGGATTTGAGTGTGGTCTCTTGTTTTTGGATTGTTCCGTCTTTGATTTTTTTGACCCCTTTCTTCTTGACATGTTTGGTATTATGAGTTCGGGTTGTTTCCTCATCCCACTATTGAGCATTTTCCTGAGAGTGGCTTTCCCCATCTTTCACGATGGATCAGGAGGACTTCTGGTTTTATTGAGAGTGTGGCAGAGGCATGGGTCTCTTGAGTAAATTGGCTCACAGCCAGGTATGGTGCATTTCATCTTTGCTTTGCTTATTCATTGGCAATTCTTTTACTTATAAGTTTTCTTGGGTAGATTCATCCATGCTAGTGGATGGAATGGCAGGGCTAGTCGATCGAGATGGGAATGGCTTGGTACAAGACATAGAGGAGGGTCTTGTTGATAAGGTGTGGTATCTGGGTGAGCTGGTCTATCACTGGTGGGATGGACCGTTTATGAGGAGAGTTCCTGTTGCACCCCCCGGGGATATATTTTAGGGTAGAGAGCTCGTTGGAGAGGAGCTTGACAGAGCTGAGAAAGGGCATCCCTCTGAGGATTTTCTAGAGAGAGCTCATTTCTCTTATATGATGACTCTATTACCACAGTTGATTGATGCCATGGCCAGTGAGTTTGTTCCTCCTCCACCTCCTCAGGCGAATCCTTCGTAGCCTTCGGGTTCTAGAGCTGGGACTTCGCGGTCATCCCAGGGTCGTTTTGCTTCCAGGGTAGCATCTTCTGACCCAGTATGCTTTTGAGTTGTGTTTTTCCTCTTTTAATGTAAGCATGCAACAAAGTTTGTTAGTATTAAATAGTAAATGACAAAAGTTATAAGAGTTTTATCTATAGAATTCTAGACGTCATCGAAGGAAATCATATTCCTCTAATTTTGATGAGGAGAGTGGCCTTGGGACCGATTGGATGACACATGCCAGTGGTGTGGGACCTAGCAGTGCCGTTCTTAGTGATTTTGTGAGTGTGGTACCTCTGATGCTGTATGGGCTGACAGTTACAGGAGCGGGAGCTCATTTCCCTTTGCCTAGAGTGGGTATACCATTGTCGGGTGTAGTGCCTGCAGATGCCACTCATGATAGTTTCTTAACTTTGCCAGTTTCTTCCTTTTGCTTTTATTCGTTATCTGATTTCTTTTTCTTTTTCAGGTGCCTATTTCTACTGCTCAGTCTTGGTATACTACTACGATCAGCGCACATAAGTATTTCATAGAGTATACTGTTTTCTTCTTTTATTGATTTGAACCTATTTTATGCATGTGTTTTTATGAATGCATGAAATGTGATTTATGATGTTTTTCTAATACAGAATGAGCATAATCACGCTAATTGTGAATGGGAGAGGGAGTGAGCATCTTATCATGAGCAGATTAATTAGCTTTACGTACAGCTGGCAGCCTTCCAAATGGGTGCAGAGGATACGAGGGCCGGCTTAGATTATGAGGATGCCTGAGTGGATTTAGCTCTTGCTCTTGATGGTACCATAGTTGATGTAAATGCTAGGAGGCTTGGATACAGGCTTTTGGCTGTGGTTTTCCAGTGTTTTATTATTTTCTCGAGGTTATGGACTCAGGGTGTTGTATTTGGGCCTTTGTCCCATGTGTTGTATTTTGTACTGATGGGTGTTATTGTTGTATCCTGGATTGACTGACTTATGTGTTCGTGATTGTGACATTTGTAACTGTGTTCATTTTGTCTGATTATTTTGTTTCGTCTACCTCTTTATTTTATTTTTCCCTCTTTTGCATAGGGCGTCTCTTTTCAAAGCTCTTCGTCTCTATATGGGTATTTTTCTTTTTCCCTCTTTTACTTAGGGAGTCTTTTTTCAAAGCTCTTCACACCTAGTTGGGCTTTTTTTTGGGTTTGACAATTAGTGGCTGGCAATATAGAGAAGAAATGATGAAACATGTAAGAACTGTAAAAGCATGTAATGCATATTTCAAATTGTACTTAGCATGATTGATGGATTCATATGATAATGATGTATTGCATTTCCTCAAATTTACTTACCTGATTTGACAAGCATTCACATATTTACTGAATACATTTAAGAAAAGCACAGTTGCATTTATGCATATTTCAAATTGACGGTACCCCTATCCTTAGTCAGCCACTTCAGGTTTTCTAACTAAGTATTTTCTCTTGGTTCCCAAATTTTAGCCTAAGCTACCTTTTTTTCAGTTTTCAACTCAACGGGATCTTTCTTTTAATATATTTGCTCTAGACATAGTATTTCTTCAAGCGGTATATGTTTGTAGGCTCAAAGAACTCATTTCCTTTAGAATCTATAAGCTTGACAACTCCTCTAGATAGAACGGTATTGAACAGATATAGGCCTTCCCAATTTGGCCTGAACTTCCCTCCAAGGTTTGAGACATTCTGTTTGGCTTGCTTTAGCACCCAGTCTCCTGCTTTCACACTCTTGTGTCTGACTTTCTTGTTAAAGGCTTTAGCCAGTCGAGCTTGATATAGCTGCATATGATATAGTGCTTTGAGTCTCTGACTGTCTAGAGTAGTGAGGCTATCATGCCTTTACAAAGCCCATTGTGCTTCAGACAGCTTGGATTCAATTGCTATTAGCTGCGATTTAATTTCCATTTCCACTAGGAGTGCCGCTTCAGATCTATATACTAGTGAGAAAGGAGCGACTCTTGTTGAAGTTCTAACTGTTGTTTTGTATCCTCATAATGCATACGGTAGTCTATCTACCCAATCATGGTAGGTCTGAGTCATCTTTGACAAGATCTTTTTAATGTTTTTGCTTGCAACTTCGACCGCTCTGTTTGCTTGTAGTTGGTAAGGTGAGGATTTGTGATGTTCCACCTTATATTTCCTTAGTAATTCCTTCACATCCCCTTGGAACTAAACACCATTATCTGAAACTATATGATGGGGAATCCCATATCAGCAGAATAGGTTTTCTCTGATGAACCTTGCCACTTGATTTGTCCCTAGTTTTGCATATGATTCTGCTTCAACCAACTTTGTGAAATAGTCGATTCCTACTAGTGTGAACATGTACCCGTTCGAGGCTGTCAGGTGGATTTCTCTGATTATGTCCAACCCCCATATTGAGAGGGGCCATGAAGAAGAGATAGAGTGTAGCTCTGTTGAGGGAAGATGGCTGATGTCCCCATGAATTTGGTACTTATGAATATGATGCAGTCTTCCATCATCATCATCCAAAAGAACCCTTATCTCATTAACTTCTTAGCTAGAATGGTGCCATTCATGTGCGGACCACAAACACCCTCGTGTACTTCTTTCATTGCTCTAGCAGCTTTTGTCTCATCCAGACATCTGAGTTGTACCTCATCTGAAGTTCTTCTGTATAATACACCCTGGTCTGATGTGAATTTTGATGCCATTTGTGGCTAGGTTGCTTTGATTTGAGTAGGATTAGAGGCTTCATGGGCATTTTGGTCGGTCCTTCCCATATTGATGCTAGGGACGTGAGTGCGTCTGCCATTTGGTTTTGGTTTCTAGGGAGATGGATGAATTTATATTTCTAGAAAGATAAGGCTAGCTGCTGCAGGTGGCTCAGATATGGCCTCAAGTGTTGTTCTTTCAGTTCCCATTCTTTTGTTGTCTGATTTATTACCAACACGGAATCCCCAAATATTTCAACTTCTATCTCTCCCAGAGCTATCAAAGCTTCCATGCCAAGTGCACATGCTTCATCTTTTGCTTCATTTTTCGTAACTCTAAATGCTAGCTTCTTAGCAATTTGCACCACCTCGCCTTCTAGTGTTAGGAGTATGATCCTGACTCCTACTCTAAATTAGTTGACTACTTTGTCGGAGTCCATTTACCATCCCTGTACCTCGATGGCCATACTGAGGTCATCTGGGATGTCTAGTTGAATTTCTTCTGAATCTGGAATCAGATTGAGGGCTAGAAATTTAGTGACTGCTCTCCCTTTCATTGTCGTCTTAGTCAGATACTACACTTCAAATTTTGTAAGTTGAATGAGCCACTTGGTGAGTTTTCCCATTAAGGATGGAGCTTCATAGAGATGCTTCATAGGATCCATTTTGGACACAGCTTGAATTTTGTACAATTAAAAGTAGTGTTTGAGCTTTTTCATTGCCCATACCATTTCTAGGCATATCTGTTCAACCTGACTGTACTTTTCCTCATAAGGTAGCATTTTCTTGCTCAGGTAGCTTCCTTCTCTGTATTAGGCTAGCATTGCACCGATTACATTCTCTTTAATGGCTAGGTATAAGGTTAATGGTAACCTGGACTTAGGCAATTTTAGAACTAGTAGATTTGCTTGGTAGTCTCTGATTTTGTCGAATGCCTACTGACACTGTTTGTTCCATATGAATGGCTAATCTTTTATGAGTAGCTTGAAGATAGGTTCGCAAATCGCTGTTAACTTGGTAATGAACCTGCTTATGAACTATAGTTTCCTTAGAAACCCTCTGATTTCTTTCTCTATTTTTGGCACTTGCATTTCCCTAATTGCTTTTGCTTTATCTAGATCCACTTTGATTCCATTCTGGCTGACAATGTACCTTAGCATCTTGCCTGAAGTTACCTTGAATACGCATTTCTTGGGGTTAAGCATGAGGTTGTACTGAAGGGGAATTTCTTAAGAGCAGTTAGGTGCCCTTCTCTGGTGTTTGACTTAACCATCATGTCATCTATGTACACCTCAACTTCTTTGTGTATCATGTCATGGAACATGGCTGTTGCCATTCTCTAGTAGGTTCCACTTGCATTTTTCAGGCCAATGGGCATTACCTTATAACAGTAAGTACCCCATTCTATAATGAAGGACGTCTTTGCTTTGTCGATGATGGCTATCAAAATCTGACTATATCCAGAAAACCCATCCATGAAGGAATACATTGCACAGGAGGCAACGTTATCTATCAATTCATCTATATGAGGCAAAAGGAAGTCATCCTTTAGGCATGCTTTGTTTAGATCTCTGTAGCCGACACAAATTCTGACCCTTCTGTACGTTTGTTAACCACTCTAGATAGTCTACCACCTCTAGGAATTTACCCTCCATCTGCTTTTTGATGTCTTCTTTTACCAATTGGTCCCATTCTGGTCTGAGTCTTCTTAGCTTCTGCTTTACTGGTTTACACCCTTCTTTAGTGGGGATGTAGTGTTGAGCGATGTCTCTGTCAATGTCGGGCATGTGTTTGTATGTCCAAGCAAATACTTTTGAATATTTTATTAATATTTTTTCAATTTCTCTCCTCTCTTCGTGGGTAACATCCTTCAAAATATGCAAAATGTGTGGTTCATTTTCTAGGCTAATGTTAAATTTTTCGGTGCATATGGAATGAATGTCAAATATACAAGTGTTTTGATCAATGAATTGCACACTACCATCAGAAATGACATCGAACAAGTAAGCAAAATTTGATTTCATTGCATTAACTTTAGAGTTCATTACATCATTAATTTCAAATAAAGGAAAAGTACAGAGATCATCTCCAGTATCTTCAAACAGAATGTCATCAATGCTTGATTCGAGGATGGCAGCAACTTCCTCACAGTTTGGGGTCTCAATCTTGGATTCTAGTGTCAGATTCTTCATCAACTCATCAACATCAGTCTCAATGATATCTTCTGGTAGGCATTTTCCCTTAGCAAAGTTAATGACATTTTTGAAGATTTAAAAGTTAAGTTTCTCAACCCCTTCTTTTTCCCATTTCTCTATCTGTCCCTAGTAGACCTCAGTTGAGCTTTGTTGAATAAAAGAGGTGGACTTCTTAGTTCCAGTGTCCTTCTTAAGATCATACCCTAGGCCATATCTGTTGGTTTATCCTCAGAAATCAAGGAATTTTGTGATCCCAGTGTACCTTCCACCCAATCCAGTTTTATGTAGGTATTGCATCTTTTTTATTATTACAGTAACCTTTGGGTTAACCCAATCTTTGTTGATTACAGAGATCTGGAAGCCTAGTGGCACTGTGTTCAAGCAAGCGATGATGTTGTTGGTTTCAGTCAGAATGGTGACAACTTTGTCTTTAAGAGGGAATTTGATCTTCTGGTGTACGGTAGAAGGAATGTCTCCTAGTGTATGGAACCAAGGCCTCCCGAGTAGTAGGGTGAAGGTTAGAGGGATTTCTAGGATAGTGAACTCTTCTATTGATTTGATATCTCCTACTACCTTTAAAGTCCCTACGACTAGCTTCTTAGAGTCATAATAGGCTCAGATAATCACGTTACATTCCTCTAGGTCCTTAACATTCATTCTGAATTTGTGTGATAGCCTTAGGGGGCAACATTGATGGCAGATCCTTCATCCACCATAACATGTGAGGTCTTCTTAGATCTTACTATTACCAATATGAACAGAGGACGGTTATGGACCCTTCCTTCAGGGGGTAGTTCTTCATCTAAGAAGGTGATTGTATTAGCAGGGGCTTTCATTAAAAAAGCTATCATCTCACAAGGAGAAGCGTTGGCAGTGATCTTTGCATCATTAAGAACCCTGACTAGAGCGTCTATGTGCTTTTTAGAGGCCATGAACAAATCCTAAATACTGGCTTATGCCTAAGTCTTCTTAAGCTACTTAAGAACTTGATAATCTTCTTCCTTTGACACTTCTTTCCCCTTGGAGACATCCTTTTCCTTTTCAAGATGTTGGTAGACTCTTTCACTATAAGTTACATGATTAACTGAGGGTAGAGGCTTTTTAGCTATCTGCTTCTTGTTATATGGTGTCTCTTGACTGGTTTCTTTTGCATTATTGCCCTTGTTTTAGACAATGATCTCAGAGTCATCATATTCCTGGGTATCTGTGCCCTTTTTTACTTCTTCATCAAAGTCATACCAGATGTCAATTCCTATGACTTGTAGGTTTGGAGACTGGATAATTACAGTCATTTTGACTTCTTCATCAAACTCTTCTCCCCATCTTGAGGGCACTATTTCCTCTAGAAGGATATGAGCTGTAGAGGGTGCGCTGCACTTGACTTTATAATCAAATTTCCAGGTGGTTGTCCTAGTAGATCTCACACTTCGGGTTTGTCTTACTCAATTTTGAGGCTTTCATCTATTTCATATGGATAAAGGTAATAAATTACTTCATAATTAATAGGAAAGGCTACATCTCTAGCCCACCTTTGCATCATTAAGTAAGGAGTGAATGCTTGGGGAATTGAAATATATTCAAACGTGGAAGGGTCCCATTCATCTTCACTAGAGTTATAACAGTCAAGAATAAGACTTAGGAGTTCATCTTTTAAGATCATTTAGAATTCTTTTTCTGCTATGGATTATTGTTCTTTAGGAGTATCCTAGATGGGGATTGATTGTTTAATAAAGGTTTCGGGCAGGCCGGATGAGATTGTGTTGATTATTGGTGGAGGCATGGCTCAGTAATTTGGAAGGCGGTTGGTTTTGACATTAGGTCATCTTTCAAGATCATCAATCTTTCCTGAGTCAATGAGGTCTTGCATTGCATTTTTGAGAGTTCTGTAAGTGCCAGTGATATGGCCAGGCATTTGGTGGAAGGGGTAGAATAGGTTCTGGTCAATTTAAGGAGGTAGAGGATTCGGTAGTGGTTTTGGTTCTTTTAGTTGTAAGAGGTTCTTTTGCTGGAGTCTTTGGAAGACCTTGGATAATGGGAGATTAAAGTTGGAAAATCTTCTAGGTAGTTTGTTGATGACATTGACAGATGGTGGATTGAAAGTTTTTTTTTAAACTTAGTTTATCTCAGCAGTTCTGGTGAAGGTGTTTTGGTTTTAGGTTTTTGTTTGAGTGTTTCAGCAGAAAGTGTTTCTAGTGTGTTAGGTTTCATCATCATCAATTCTAATTCCAGATTGATGAAGTGCTCAAAAATAAGAGTAGTAGGAAAAGATAATCTATTTCCTAAAATGGGGAAGTGATCCCTTGATTATCAATTTTATCTGCTCATCCTCCAGAGGACAATTTCTCATCTCGACAACTTTAGCTCGCCATCTTGCAACATAGTCAGAAAAAGATTTACTAGGCTTTTGTTTTGTAGTTTCTAGATCTCTATGGGTTATATCCAACTGAGGAGTGTATTCATACTACTTGATGAACTTCTAGGTTAACAGCAACCAATCACTCTTGATTTTAGCCTCAAGGTCAAAGAACCATGCTTTTTGTCCCTCTTTTAGTGATGGAAAAAGAATCGGACAATTTGTGATTTAAGCTTAGTAGCAGCCATGAAGGTGGCGTATTGCCTCAAATGAATCCTTGGGTCCCCAGTTCCATCAAACTTGGCAACGTTTGGCAATTTGAAATCATCAGGAAGTGGTTTGTAATCTTTACAGGAGTATGAAGGACACCCTTTCCCCTATCTGGTCGCTGGTGGACATATGCAGATGCTTTGTTTATGGGAGTAGCAGCACGGTTTCCCTCTTAGGAGTTTCTAGTTTGAACATTAGTGGCCTTGATTTTGGCTTGGAGGATTTCTACTATGGTGCCATCGGTAAGCAATTTCTAAATCCCCTCTTTTAGTTTATCCTCAAATTATTGACATGAAGTGTCTTTTGAATCACCCATGTTGAGATCTCATTTACTACACATTTGTGAGATAGAATAAACAAATGATTAATGATGCATACATGGGATGCGCCTGCAAATGAATACAATTAGCATATATGCATGACGTGCTCATGCATAGTCTAATTATAATGGATGCAAGTGGCTGCAAAAAGACGTGGTTACTATATGTTGTCTATATGTATGTCATGTATGCATGATTTATGTAAGGGATTGCTAGCTTTTCCTACACAAGGGATAAACCAATCACAAGCAAGCTCTCACTTCCAACTTTATCGCTCCACAAGATTTTTTAGTCGCTTTCCTAGGTGGGTTTTGACCCGATAGTCAGCAGGGGACTATGGTTCCACTCTCAGACTAGGCTATTTCAATTTTTTTTTTATGAGAATCAAGAGGTAAACTAAGGAACGATGCTCAAATGCACTCGAGGTAAGAGTATAATATCAATGTGAGGACCAGTCGTTAGGTCACAAATGGCATCTATTGTCCTTACATGCCCGCGTGTCTAAGGGCTATAGTCAACAAGAGGGGTCCAGTTTCATGTCCCCACATTGATATCCGATATGCTTACCAAGAGTCATGAAAGTATTATTTGGCAGTTTACGATTTGATTCTTTTAATGCAAATGTCTGCAATCTAGTCGAATTCTTGACCCATCTATTTGATCTAATAAGGACAAATGGACGATGCTTGTTGGTTCCATCATCGAAAGATGTCACTATTCGCTAGTTCTCACAGGCTATTCATACTGAGGTGAATAATTCTTATCACTCCTTGCATATCAGGCTTGTGCAAGGTAAACAAGGATCACATAGTTTAAGTGTGAGCAGTCTATGAGAACGGACGTAATGACATCAATCGATGATAGAAGGTAAAAGTGTCACAGCATTTGTGAATATCAGGTCAAACAGATAGCATCAAGGCTTAGCATTCAAAGCTTGGTGGGATCAGATTTCTACTAATTTATTTACATGGGCTTAGTCAAGGGTGTAAGGCTAAGGGCTCCTTTAGCAAGAATGCCCCCTATGACTAGGGTTACGCACTCGAGCTAGTGAGTCTAGCATTCTTTTGATAACTTGGGTCACCCCCCTTAAGGACTTAGGTCACAGACTCTGGTCAAATGAGTCTGGCAAAACCACGAGTAAAGGCTAAAGGTGACAAATCCAAATCGGTCACCCTATGACTCATGTGGAACCATAGTGGATCACTTTCTGTCATTGTCAGTTGATAGGGACCAAGGGTGCACATGTGATTATGTAGTGCAAATGCAATGGTGGAGGGCTCCACATGATTGAGTATTAAGTAATGAGAAATAGTTATTTTTGAATTGATCTCTCTAACCAGAGCCCCTAGTAGAGTCACCACTGTGAGTGACCCGAGGTGGATTCGAGATTCTAAGGGATATGGCAACTTTGCCGAATGGGACATCAATTCCATTTGCAGGATAGGGATAAATGTTTGGTCTCAGGGGGATGCAAGATGCTTTTATGTTTGGAGTCACCACCTGGTCCTTAAAAAGCTAGGGAAAGATGAAAGGGACAACATCGGGTCACTCAATAAGTATCGTCCCCAGCAGAGATTCTGAGTTTGGGAGATCTCATCTACTTTTTGGCTATTTCTCATTTTAGTACTCAATATATGGCTACCGCAACACCCTAGTTTCGGTAATGACAGTTGATATATATGCATTCACACAAGCACGTTGATAATAACAGAAAGTATGAGAAATTCAACATAATTATTTACAAGGCTTCCCTGGTAAATACATATTAAAGAGAAAAAGTGCAGAAATTTAAATCTAGTCTTAATCTAGAATACACCTGTAAAACAGAGGTTAACACAACTATGTGCAATTCCATCTATTCATCCACTTGGACAACAAATAAGCACAATGAAGATGATTGATGCATCATGAATGATTAAATAGATGCACATGGTATATGTTCTAGTATGAGCTATTACAAAGCATTTCTAAATGATAAGATAAATAGTAGATAATGATGATTACATCATTGGACCGCAATATCGAAGCTCTCGCTTAGATAAGGATTTTTCGTGTTTATTGAATACATATTGATGCAAAATGATTATTAATTATGAGCAAAATAAAGCAGATATTATTCAATCAGCATACAGATTGCCAGTCTCATAACACAGATCACAATAATTTCTCAACTGCTGGTGGCGATAAAGTAAAATGCAAGATAGTAAATTAACGTGCAAAAATGATTATTTGGTCCTCAAAATTCGACTGAGCTTGTTTTGAGTTTCTAAAGATTTAGCTTCGAGAGATTTTCAAGCTTTCCTCGTTGAGAGGTTGAAAATGACGTGTGTAATGCAAATTCATATTCCTTTGAAGCGTGCTTTGACAAAGATGAGGGTGGGTTTAGTGCAAAATTTGTATAAAAATCCTATGAAAAATGTAGAAAGTGGGCTAAAAGTGTGTGGATTGGGGCTCCTAAGCCTTCAATGCAACAGTGCTTCAGCGTGTGTGCTTTTTTTTTTTGCTCTAGCCGGTGATTCCTAAGCTCTAGCTTTTGCTTCCTAGGCTCTTACCTTTGCTTTGTAGGCTCTAGCCTTTGCTCCTAGGCTCTTGCCTTGCCAAAATGGGGGGTAAAGACCCCTACTCAAAGGGAAATGTGCCGAAAAAAGTGTCAAATTTTGTTAAAGTGTGCATGATCATGTGCCTGGGACGCGTGATCATGCCCTTAGAAAGCATGATCATGCCCCGAGATGCGTGATCATGGCCCTGGGGTCAGTGATCAAGTGCAATTGTGTCCTAACAAGTGATCACGGGCTCAACCATATTACCACGCGCTCTTGCACGCATCATGTGGCCTTCCAGGGCTCCAATCACGCTGTTTTAGGGGTTTTTGGGACTTCCAGACGCGTTTTTGAGGTTTCTTTCGTCAAAATTTGCTTCAATTTTCACGTGTGAGCAAAATTTGTTTGTGCAGGATCACGCGCTTCAAATTTGCTCGCGCGCTACTTCTCAGGGTTATGCGCACTATTTCAGGGTTACTTCTGGAAGTTTTAAGGGCCTACAGATGTGTTTCCGATGTTCATTTTGTGAAAATTGACTTACGATTTTCACGAAGTGGAACTCCGGTCTCTTGAGTTGAACACAAGTATGATGAGTTGCTCATTTTGAGCAATGTTTGCTAAAAACAAGCTACTTACCACTCCGATTATTCGTAGTTCATGAAATTGGGGATCTCGGCATGCTTTAGAGGTGGTACGAATAAACAAAAACTTGTCAAGTTCAGAGAGATGTTTTCATCACTGGACCTTTTTAGGGACAGTCAAAATTCGATGTATGACACAACCCAAGTTATGTGAATGTCGATAATCTGACATAACCTAATACACAATGTGTACTATAGTCCTTTTGTCATATAATATCCCGATTGAACATAAGGCATGGATTTTGTCGTCCTTATACTGTTTAATCATATTGTTTCTTGATCCCAAGTAGACTAATATTGATAACTCTTTATCATTCTAGCATGGCCATGCATTTCTTTTCAGTCTAACTCATCTAGGGGCCCAACAAATATCTTCTCAAAAGAACTGAGGGACAAATTCCATCTTCATCACTCACATTACTCACATAACTCATTCTACATCTAATCATAGCCTGTTTTACCATCCAGTTAAAGTATGGTGTAGGGATGTGTTAAAATATAGAACTTATCATGCAAAAACCATGGTGATCTCAGGTTAGAGGACTCAAATAATACTACTGTAATAAGAATCACCTATGACAATAATCCATGTGGTATTCTCATAGTGGGTTAATCCAATACATCATTTCTCTAAATATGTACCTATGAGTTTGACTTAATATCTCATATACATGATCTGTAAAACTTAATAATCAATCAACCTCATACTAGTCTTTATTCATTGTTGTTCCCATAACAATAATCGACTAGGGATATTTAGATTAGAATTCAAGTATCATCTAAGAGTTTTACTATCAAGGCACATACTTGATGATCTTAGTAGAATTAACTAATCAAGGATAATACTAGAATTAGCCAGTAATAATAAATATGCCTCTTTATTGTTAAAATAGAAACATGACAAAGTCAAAGTATGACCATTACATATTTGGCATAGGCCATAACACCGACAATAAGCATATGTTAGTAGTTCTTGATTCACCTAAGCCATGTCTCCTATAAATAGAAAACGGCATTAAATTAATAGAAGCACCTGAATCACAAAGAGCTTTTTTAAAATTTTAATTACTAATAGAGCAAGGTATAGTAGGACTCCTTTGATGTTTACTCTTTAGTGGAAGTTTGATTGGGATGATAACACTACACTCTTTATTAAGAGTAATGGTTTCAAACTCTTGCAAAATTTTCTTACTAAAAATAAATTCAGAATTTAGTATACTTGGGCATCTAAGCTATTGCTTCCACTAAAGGTATATTAATATGCAATTTTTTGAACATCTCTAAGAACTTTGCAAACTGCTGATCATGTTCTTGCCTTTTAAGCCTTTGAGGAAATGGAACTGGTGGTTCATATGGTTTAAGTGGTAGAGGAGACTCCCTCTTTTTGTTGATATCTTGCTTTGTATCTTTCTCCTAAACCTATTCTTCAACATGTTCTGTCTCTTCTCCTACCTTATTCTCTTCTTCATTACTAGATGTAGGTACACTCTTATTAGGTGGTTGCAATTTTGTACCACTCCTCAGAGTAATTGCTTTAACATGCTCCTCAGGGTTCTTTTCAGTATTGCCAGGTAGTGCTCCTTGATTCATTGAAGCAAGAGAATTAGCCAACTGACCCACTTGCACTTCTAAGTTATAAATTGAAGAAGAATGGTTCCTAAACATCACTTCCAAGTGCAGGTGAAATTGCATTAAGACACATCTTGTCTATCCTCTTTATTAATACATACAGTTTTGCATTCATAAAAGTCATTCCATCCACATCTATTGCTCCCCCTTTTCTTGGGATAGCTCTTTCATTAGACCACAAGCTTTGAATATTAGCCATTTCTTCAAAAAGTTCTAAAGCATCTTTTGGTGTCTTAGACAT
The DNA here is from genome assembly GCA_949671775.1 of Mallotus repandus. Taxonomy (NCBI): domain Eukaryota; kingdom Viridiplantae; phylum Streptophyta; class Magnoliopsida; order Malpighiales; family Euphorbiaceae; genus Mallotus; species Mallotus repandus. The sequence goes on from CATIWM010138569.1 coordinate 27,748, forward strand.
AATACTCCCTCCTGATGCAGCATTAATATTGACTCTGACTGATGGATTCACACTTTGTAAAAAGATTGAGCTAAGTCCCAATTAGGTATTAAATGTGTAGGAAACTTTATATGCAAATAATTGAATCTATCCCAACACTCATAAAAGCTTTCATCCTCCCTATGATAAAAAGAGTTAATCTCATTTCTGATCTTCAATACTTTAGCTAGTGGAAAATATTTGTCGAAAAAGGCTATGTATGTTTCCTACCAAGAATTGATTGAATTAGATGGGAAACTGGTGAACCATCTATGATCACTGGTTTTTGGGACAGGATCAGTGACTTTATAGGATCGGGGCACACAGGCTAATGGTGACTATCTATCATTTTTATTGTTATTGTTGTTAGGAGGGTCTACTTGAATAGGCTTTGTAGATTGGAGTTGCCACCCTATTTAAATAAGAAGAAAGTGAATTAAAAATCCACTTCCTTAACCAGAGAATCCGAGTTCGGGGGAGAATCCACTGTATCTTATCATACATGTTGCTTAGTTATTCATCACTTCACACTAGTTTCGATTTTATGATGCATTTTACCACACTCAATCATTAGTCATTTTAAATTGGAAATTGGAACGTGGGATAGTTGAATTGACGAGCATACATCGCAAAATGAATAAATGAATAAGCAAACAAGTAAGCAAGTAAGCATATAGCACGTAGCATACAAGCATGCAAGAAATAATAAACCGAAATAGACACACAAATAAGCAAAATAAAAGGGGGAAATGGATTAAGGATTACAATCCATAAAAAGCCTATTCTAATAAATACATTCAAAATAGAAAATAAAAGGGGGAATTGGGGTTAAGGATTACATTGCCTTGGAAAATTCCTATTCTATTAATTACATTAAAATAGAAAAAAGAGATAAAAATCCTATTCTAATAATCATGCAAAACAAAGGTTAGTCTTCAAGCACATGCAAGCACACATCACATTTACGACAATTCTATATATTTCATTTGTAAAGAGAATAATAATAAGCAAATATGGATGCTAATGAGGATGCATGATGTAAGGATTTGAAATTTAGGTATCTTGGTGCAAAGTTGTTATTTTTATTAAAAATATGATTTTTAATGATAAGGCAAATATAAACAAATTAAAATGGAAAAGCACAAATAAAATGATAAAAGTGATAATGATATTCTCACTATAAAAATATTAGCTTTATGGCAAAAATATTAAATTCATCAAAGAAAACAATAAAATGACAAAGATAGTAGATATGCAATAAAAATAATAACAATACAAGTGAAGTAAATAAAAAGGTTGATAAAAATATTATTTTCACCATAAAGATGGGAACTTTATGATAAGAATAATAAATTTACCAAAAGAGATAATTGAAATAATAAAAATGCAATTAATATAATTAAAATAAGAAAATGCAGAATTAAAATATTGAAAGTGATAAAAGTGTCATTTCCACCATAAAAATATACACTATGATAAAATGACAATTTTACCCAAAAGGGCATAAAAGCAATGAAAATTACAAAAAAAATATAATAAAAATACAGAAATATTAAATTAAATAAATAAAAATGTAGGGATGAATAAATTAAAACAATAAAGATTATATTTTTACCATTAAAATGTAAACTTTATGATAAAAATACAAAATTTACCATAAAATGCATAAATATGACAAAAATAGTAAAAATGTGATAAAAATTAGAAAAGTGCATTAATAAATATGAAAACAAATAAAAATTATAGAAATAATAATATTGAAAGGATAAATGTGGTATTTTTACCATAAAAATATGAACTTTATGATAAAAATACCAAATTTACCATAAAAATATAAAAAAGATAAAAATTGCAAAAGTAACATAAAAATAGTAAAAATGCAGAAATAAATATATAAATAAATGAAGATGACAGCAACAAATATACAAAATGATAAAGATGATATTTTTACAATGAATTTGGGAACTTTAGGATAAAAATACCAAATTTACTATAAAAAGCATAGGTCCTATTTAGTTTTGGAAAACAATACATGTTTTCCAGAAAACTTTTCCAAGAAAACTGAAAAATAGAAATTGTTGTTTAGTCATGATATTTTCTAACTTTAGAAAACTAGAAAATAATTTTTGAATTTTTCCAAATTATTAAAGGCTATTGAAAACTAATAAAAAAATGTTTTTTAAATTTTCCAATTAATATAATTTTATCATTTAGTATAACCTTCTCGACCACCACTACCATCACCATCTACACCACCACCACCACCACTTCCACTTCCACCTCCACCTCCACCTCCACCTCCACCTCCACCACCACCAACCTCCATCTTCACCTTCACCTCCACCTCCACCAACCTCCACCCCCACCTCCTCCTCCACCACCACCACCACTACCTCCATCTCCACCACCACCACCACCAACTCCACCTCCACCACTACCACCATGTTCACCACCGCCACCTCCACCTCCACCTCCACCTCCACCACCACCACCATCACCTCCACCACCACCACCACCACCTCCACCTCCTCCACCGCCATTACAATCTCATGACTTTGAATTGAAATTAATTAAATATGCATGATTTAAATTTTTTATAAAATAAATAAAATTTAGACTTGGTTTAAAAAAAAAAGACTAAACATTATTAAATGAATCATAATAATTATTATTATATTTAAAAAATTATTATAATAAATTTCATCAAAAAATAAAAAAATAAAAAAATTGCTTGTTTTCTATTTTGGAAAAAGGAAAACCACAAAACAAGGAAAAGGAAAAAAAACTGGAAAAGGAAAATAGACAATATTTTTGAAAACTAAACAGGCCCATAAAATCAACAAAGTAAGAAAAAGACAAAAAAAAGTGCAGAAATAATAAAATAAATAAATATGATAGAAATAAAGTAATAAAAATAATAAAGATAACACTTTTACCATAAAAAATGTGAACTTTATGATAAAAGGGTCAAATTTACTATAAAAGGCATAAATGCAATAAAAATAGCAAAAATAATATAAAAATAATGAGAATATAGAAATAAATGCATAAATAAATAAAATCACAGAAAAATATTAAAATGATAAAGGTGACATTTTTACCATAAAAATATTAACTTTATGATCAAAAGTGCTAAATTTACAACAAATAGCATAAATACAATAAAAAAAGGCTAAAAATGAGAAAAATGCAGAAATATTAATAAAAATAGAGAAAAAAATATTGCAGTAATAATAATAAATTAAAGTGATGCAAAAACAATAATAAAAATGTCAACTTTACACCAAAATACCCATTTCTATATAAATAGAGAAAAAAATGAAAAAATGAATGCAAACACTCCCAGAATCACCCGAACTTCCCACTGCTCCATCATTTCTTATATTCAAACTTCAAGATCATCACAAAAATTACATTTGTACTAATATAATAAATATTCACAATAAAATAAATAAAAATGCAAGAAAATGATAAAAAATGATGAAAATGATAGAAATTAGATGAAAAAGATGATCAAAATGCAATTTTTAATATAAAAATAATTAGGAGACCCTCAGAGGGACCGGGTTATTACCCTTGATTGGTGCTTCGGCTAAGAAGGAGCTTTGTTTGGATTTAACAGTCTAAATCCTAAAACAAAACTGAAAGAAAAACTTATTATGGTTTGGTGTTTGGTGTAAATGGGTCTCCAAGTGCTTTTGGAGAGAGAGAGTGATAAAATCCTCCAGAAAAGTAGCCTTTTCTCTCTCTAGATATCTACCCCGAGAAATGTGCCAAAATCCTCTTCCAAAAGAGGAAAACTTATTTTTTTATTAACTAAGCCTGAGGACCCACGAGCTTGGGTCCGAGGTCCAAAACCCACGCGTGTGGGTTCTTAGACCCATGCAGGGGCAAATGGGCGACCCACAGGCTTAGGGTAAAACCCATACTCGTGGATTATCAACCCAGGCCGGTGTGTTGACCTGTCCCCATGGGTTTTTCCCATACATTTTAGTCCTTTTTATCCCAAATTGGCTCTTTTTGGGTTTTTTTTATTGCTTTTTGGTATGTTTTAGGTTTCTTTCGGGTTTCTTCTTGATCTAAGCACACTTGAGAAAACTTTTGAAGGAGTTTTTCCCCTGTCTGACTGACAAGAGTCCTTCATCATCGGATTTTTGGGACCGTCAAAATTCGGGTATCAACACCATCTTTTCGCTGTGTCATCAAGTGAAAAAGGAAACAATATCAATCTGATAGCATCTAGCTGCACTCCATTCATTTTGAAAGTGGAGCAGTACTCCAAAAATCTAGTCATATGAACAATAGGATCTTCATAAGGCAAACCATTAAATTAAGAATTATGAATCATCTAAATCATAGCTGGCTTGATCTCAAAATTATTGGCTGCAATTTTTGGTCTGATCCTCTTGCATTTGAGGACTAACAAAGTCCCTTATGGTTATTTGCACATTCTGTCTATTTGAATTTTAGGGCTGTCTTGTAGGTGGTGGGTCTTGCTTATTATTTCCCCCTTTTGCAACTCCATTTTCATCTATGTTCATTATGTTCCTTTATCTTCTTAATCTCCTGTAAAATTTTTTGTCAATTTCAGTGTCTAGAGATATCGATAATTCACCTTGTCTAGCACTGTTACGCGTTGAGCGTATGCACTAACAAAGCTTCTTACAAGAGGCAATGGAAATTCAGGACAACACAAATTATTGCAAATAAAATGAAATAAAAAGTATAAATCGAACAACACAAATTTTTTCATAATGTCAACTTATCATTCCCTAGCAACGGCACCAAAAACTTAGATTGTGGAGTCGTTCAAGTAGTAAAAATATCAATCCTGTAGGGAGTGGATGTTGATTATTGGACTACTTTCTATGTTTATTTGTCTAGACAGTCGAAAGAGATTTTTCCTAAAAATTAATCTAATCTTAGAAAACATAATTAAATTGCTCTAAAATTTATCAATTAAATGAGTGTTAGGGTTTTTATCCCCAACTCAATTTTATTAAAAAGTCATATTAACCTCCCCACCACTTATGAATTTGTTCCATTTTCTAAGCATCTTTAGACATATGAAAGTCTCTCTCGAGCACTTGCATAATTTTATTGATCATAACAACTACCTAAGTGATTAGCTCTCGCTACTCAAGTAATGAATTATTCTCAGTACTGAAGCACTTTTCAAAGTATATTAACAACCAAACCATCTCTAAACCAATTTGATTAATTAATAGATTATTATGTTATTCTTAATAGGGATCTTCTCTCAATCTCACCCCACCATCTAATTCAATTCCTAGGGTGAGCAGTCCTAAGAAAGCATTAGGTTTAATAATAATCATGAATTATAGATTTAGTGACATGAAGTTTATCTAATTATGTTCATTATTGAGCCGAGTCTAAAAACCCTAACTAATAATTAAGCAACTCATAACAATTAAAAAGAAAGAAGAATAAGAATTGAGAATTGCAAACACAAACATTATACTGAAATAATTAAAGTACAAAATAATAATTGAAAGGATAAAACCCCTTTTATTCTCCTCCTCTTGAATATTGCTTGCAATTGTTCTCCAATCTTCTGCTCTTAATGATCCTTAAGTAGATAACAAAAATAAAATAAAATTGTTCTTCTTGAAAATAAAAGTGCACTATACTGTTTTCCAAACCAGCTTCCCAAGAAAAGAGGCAAACAAAGGCTATTTATAATAGTCCTCATAAACCCTAAAAATGCTTTACAAAATTGATTTCTGCCGAAGTGCTCGGCTATGCACTTCCCTATGCACGACTATGCATCCTTATTGCTCTAGAAGTTCATTGAATCAAGTATGCCCATGCACCTTAGTGCACGACTGTGCATCCACTATCTTTCCAAAGTTCTTGGATCAGGTATGCCCATGCGCACGCTAGTGCACAGATGTGCATTGGCTCCTTAATGCAAAATGAAATGCTTAGGCTTAGGTATGGTCATGCAGACAGGTGTGCACAGTTGTGCATTCCTCTTCATCTTAATTTCATGGAGACTTTGAGCTTTCCTCTTCAAGTTTCTAGCATGAATTCTACTTGTATTAATCCAAACTTGGGCACACCTAGCTAATTGACACCAAATACAAAAATTAAACAAAAAAACAAACAAAAATCAATAAAAAATATAAAAACCTTTTAAAACCTATGTTTCAGGGAATTTAAGGAAAAACACCAATATTTAAAAATAAAATAACCACTTTAATACCTTAAAACCTAACAAATTAGTGCTCAAAATCAACTGTTTTTTGCATTTATCAAGGTACCTTGATTGCAAGAGGACAACCGGTTGAACAGAGGGATGTGACATTAGTGCTTTAATGGTTCTGCAGATTCTAGAACTGCAAAGCAACTTTTACTTTGGGGAGATTATTTTTTGATTCACTTAATACTCTTGTTAAAGGTTGTTTAATATCTTCTATGTGAACTCATACTTTTTGCTTTAAGTGGTTTAAACTAATTTTTGTTATTGAATTGAACTGTCTTCTAAACCTTTGTTGATATATCTGAAAGATGTCAAATTTATTAGTCTAATGGAAAAATGCATTTCCATTAAAATTTTGAGTGTTTTATCATGAACTAATGAATATATTTCTTTTTGGCTGCTTTGATTTTATTATTTGCATTGATGAACTAAGTAGAGTCTTGAGAGTAACTTTTTTTTTTTTTAATTTCTTAGAAGTTCTTTGTAGCAAATTCAGTTTAATATTTGATATGATAGAGCACAAGCTTGTTGATAACATCTGGCAAAGAGTAGGGTAGTTTTTGTCACATATTTATATATATATTATATAGTAATTATTGTCTTAATAATCACGACTTTTATTCTAATCATGTGTTAATCATAATGCATTTTCATATTAAGCTAACATTTTCACCCATTTTGCATTTCTATATAGAGCAGGCCTAATTTGTGGATTTAATGTTAAAATTAGGTTGTTATTATTGTGTCTGAAGAATAGGAGCTAATTCAGGACTGAAGCCCATCAGCAAGCAATCGTAGAGGCCATCTCCAATTCGGCATGGGTGAGAAAAGAACAACACGGCCCGTGCAAGTCACCTGTGTGCGGAAGCCTTAGCGCACACGGATCGTGTTATCCATATTCCAAGTCGTGTGAAGGAATGCTAGAAGAGGCAGAACATATGTCATGACACGGGAAGTGACACGGACCGTGTCCTTAGCTCCTTGTGCGGAGAATCAAGATGACACGGGTGGTGAGCACGCCCCGTGTTTGACCCTCAACTTTGATTCTAACCCGTGTAATTCAGCATATCCAGGGCGTGTTCGATTGGTTTTAGAATCCCTGTTTCTTAAGGATTTCCAGGTCAATCATCGCGAGGATTTTAGAATTCAAAGATGGAAAGATAAGGAAGCTGGAAGAACCAGGGTATAAAAGGAAAAGAAAACAAACCCTAAAGGGAAGGAGGACGGCAGAGAGGAGAAAAGAACTTTCAGAGAAAAACAGAGATTTCATACAAAAAGAGAGAAAATCTTACATTATTGATTATTCATTCATTATTGATTATTCTTTTGATTATTGATTAGCATTATGTCCGGCTAAACTCCTTAGAGTTTGGAGACGTGTAGCCAGGACTTCTTCTTGTTTGGATTCATTTAATTCAAGTTATTTCTAGTAAGTTTATAATTCATGATTGCTTAATTTCTTGTGTTTAGTAAAGGCCTAACTGAATGCATGTTTGTGGTTGAACTTGTGACAACGAAAATTGCGTGGTTCTTCAGCTCATTAAACCTGTCTTACTTAGGACCACTTGATCACGAAAGTAGACAAGCCCTATGGGGATTAATAGGGTGTTACAGAACTTAAGAATCTAGATAATTCGTCTGACCACGAAAGTAGGCTGCATTTATACTAGATGTGCCTGAGTGACTTTGAAAGAAGCCTCAGGAATTAAAGAACATTCTACCCTTAACTGAAATTGATAACTTGGTTAATACAATCCTCTAAATCAAGAAGGGTCATGTGTGAAGCGATATCCGGGCTCTGTTTTCCAATATTGTTCATTTTGATTCATTTATTCGTTTTAATTATCATTCTTATGCTTATTCAATTAGTAGTTTAATTCACTTTCAATCATTAACTTATTAGCTCATAAGAATAACAATCACACTTAGTGCTAAAATCAAATTCCTCCCTGTGAGACGATAACTCTACTTATCATATACTACTTGTTCGATCAGTACACTTGTGGAACGCCTAACAAATACTCTGTTTTGGTTAATGGAAACCCGTCGGCTTGGTTTAGACCCTCTAGAGGCCTTAGACAAGGTGATCCCCTATCACCTTATCTCTATCTTTTCATTGCTAATATCCTCCCAAATATGTTAGATGGGGCTATCAGAAGTGGATGTCTTAAAGGTTTCAGGATTAATAAGCATTGTCCTAAGATTTCAGCTAGTCTGTTTGCGGATGACACTTTGTTCTTTTGCCAAGCTTCCCTATTAGAAGCTTATCATTTAACTGTGCTTTTATATCAGTGTATGAGAGCCACGGGGCAGAAGATTAATAGGAATAAATCAAGTATTGTCTTTGGTAAAGGGGTGGATGGTGCTTTATGACATCAAATCAAGGAAGTGTTAGGCATGAGAGAAATAGGAGGTGGTGAGAAACATTTAAGACTACCCTCTGAATGGGGCAGGTCTAAATTATAAGCTTTCTAGTTGTTAATTGATAAATTGAGAGATAGAGCTAATTCTTGGAACAATAGCTTGTTATCTTTTGGGGGTAGGGAGGTTATAGTAAAAGTTGTCTTAACGGCTATCCCTACGAATGCTTTTTCTTGTTTCAAATTCCCTAAAAATGTAATTCAGGAGGCTTAAAAAATTACAAACAGATTTTGGTGGAAGCAGAGTGAGCAAGAGAGAGGAATTTACTAGAGTAGCTAGAATAATTTGGCAAGAGCAAAGTTTGATGAAGGATGTGGGTTCTAGAATTTACATTTGTTTAATATTGCTTCTTGGGGAAGAATGTTTGGAGAGTGCTTACTAATCCTAGTCTATTGCTTTCAAATATTTTAAAAGGGAAATATGGTTGGGACAGTAATATTTTCTTTGAGAATAAAATAAGGTGAGTTTCCTGGGGATGGCATGGCTTTTTAGAGGGTCTAAAGCTTATTAGCAAGGGGGCTCAAAGAAATATTATGAATGGTAGGAACACAGATTTTTGGAGGGATCCTTGGGTGCTAAATCTTTCTAATTTTAAAACTCAATCTTTTAAACCTCTTTATTGTCGTGTGAACTTGGTAGCAAATGTAATTGATCCAGTCTCAAAGACTTGGAATCTTGCTTTGCCTAATGGTCTTGTTTGGAATTATGAAGCTAACAAAATAGCTCAAGTTCCAATAGCTAGATCTAATGTGGATGATAAATGGGGCACTATGCAGCAAATGAAGTATATTCTGCTAAATCAGGGTATCATTTGCTAGTTTTGGAAATCTGTAATCCCTCTAGTAATGCATCTTCCTCCTTTTGTTTTAATAAAACTTTCTGGTTTTTAGTATGGAGTCGAAGGGTTCCTTCCGAACTAAAAATCTTTTTTTGGAGAATATTGACTAATTCGTTGGGGAATATGGTAAATCTTGTTAAAAGGAAGTTGACATCTATTTCTTTATGTCCTTTATGTGATGCAGAAGAGGAAACTCTAAAACACTTATTTTGTCTCTCTATTAAAGCTAAGCAGGTGTAGTTTTTGTCTCCCTTTGGTTTTCGAATGGAGAGTGTTGGTTTCTCCTCTATTGTATCATGGTGGAACTCTTATTATTATTCTATCAGGTCCATTGATGAAAATTTGCTTGATTTGTCTGTTATTATTTGCTGGTTTATTTGGAAAAACATAAATGATGAAGTGTTTCAACGCAAAGGGAATTCCCCTCCAGAAATGCTTTCAAAAGCGTTGCTCTATTGGAATCAATGCAGGGATGCTTTTCAACCAATTTCTTTGGTGTGTAGAAGGTCAGATGACACTGGCCAAAGTTCTACTTGGTGCTTGCCTCCTCCAGGTGTATTGAAAATTACTTCTGATGCAAGTTTTAATGCATCTGATGGTATAGCTTCCATGGCAGTCATAATTAGGGATGAACACGGCAAGTTGATTGATGGTTTTTATTTTAGCAGGCCTCTTATATCTGCACTAGCAAGTGAAGCTCAAGCTTTGTTGGCAGGTATTCTTATGGCTAAAGTGAAGGGATTTAAGCGACTAATTTTCGAATCTGACTGCAAGAATATGATTGATGCTCTGAAGAATGATAGATCAGCTTGTCCTTGGTAAATTCAAGTCTACATTTAGGATATTGATGTTCTTATAAGGGATGAGCATCATTTTGTCTTTAGCTGTATAAGTAGGTCTGCTTATAGAGCAGTAGATCGGGTCTCTAAGAATGTTAATGCTCTGTTATTAAATCCTGCTTGGACGTGCAATATTCCTGCACATTTGGAAGTTGTTTTGTATTCAGATGTTATTGGCAATTGAATGAATGTTATTTTGTTCAAAAAAAAAGCTCAACTAGCGATCCTTGAAGCATAATTGCAAGATATTCTTGTAAACACCCGAATTTATTTTAAAAATTTTAAAATATATTTTGAGGCTTGCAGTGTTAATAAATATTTTATTAATACTGAGATTATTATTTTGTGAAATTAAATTTGAATAATTGGTGGTGAAAATTATTTTAATTATTAGTTTATAAAAGTGGGTTAATTTTATTTTAATAAAATTATTTTATTATGTGTATTTTAAGATTTAGAGAGAGGAGTTCATTTTTTATGTAGTATTCTTCTATTATTATTATTTTTTTTTTAAAAAAAAAAGACAATGCAGCATCCTTTTTATTAAAAAAAAACGTGAGAAATTTTTTTTCTTTTTCTCTTTCTTCTTCTTTTTCTTCTTCTTCTTTTACCATTTTCATCCGGCGTCATTTCCTGCCACCTCAGCTGGCAAAGTTGGTCTCTTTTGAAAGCTCGTCCTTTGGGCTTGTCAAATCTTCAAACCGTTTCGAGTTTGGACTCCGATAACTACTCCATTTATCAATAATTTGATTTTGAATATTTTGAGTTTTTTTGTTATTTTGAGCTTGAAT
>CATIWM010138579.1:0-14794 GCA_949671775.1 Mallotus repandus
ATAAGTGAAACATATTTTTCAAGCTTCATGCATTTGAAAAAAAGATGGGCACTTGGATTCAAATTAATTGATATGCATATATCAATTATTTTTATTTTAATTAATTGAATACAATTATATTTGAAATTTATTACTCAAGGCCAATTATTTCTTTGATAATTTTTCTAACAATATATACTTACTCAAATTATCATATTCAGATATTATTTTCAATTTCCGATACTGTTCTTACTTTTAGATACTCTTTTTGAGTTTCAGATACTTATTATATTCAGATCATATATGTAATAACCCTTAATTTATTTATAAATATAATATATGATACTGTTGATGTTGGGTCGTTGATGGGTTGTTGTGTTATTGTTGTGTCGTTGATGGACTATTGATTTGCAGTTGATTTTCTTGTTGTTTGGTTATTCAGTTGTTGTTGTCCTTGATGTTGGGTTATTGTTGCATTGATTGGTTGTTACCGAGTTGCTGTAGTATTGGCGTGTGGTCGTTGTATGGAGTTAATTCATTTAATTGTTAGCAATTATCTCAAGCCTCAAAGTGGAAGGAATAAATAGAAATTTTACAAAAAACACGGGACTAAAGTGGTAATTTTCCTTCTTCTTCTTCATTTTATAGCTGGTAGATGCAAAAGTTCTTGAAAAGCCCCTGAACTTCCCCGGTAGTCACTGTTGCGCCTGAATCTTTCCCATCTCCGTTCACTAGCCAAACGACCTTCAATTGATACAAAATTCGAACCACAGATCTTACTCAACATTCTTAACATGTTGGTAGTTTTTAGAGTAAATTACATTTACCTCCCTGAGGTTTGACCTAATTAACAGTTACCTCCCTTTTGTTTGAAAATCAAATATTTACCTCCCTCAGTTATGATTCCGTTAACACTTAAGGACATTAGTTAGGGTTTAGGGGTAAAATCACGTTAGTCTTCTAAAATCAGTTGACCAAAGCTAAATTTTTTTAAAAATACCAAAATTAACCCTTTAACAAAATGTCGTCGTTTTTAGTCCAAGAACGAAAATATGAATACATCATCCTTCTTCCTTAAACCCATCTTCTTTCAGTTCACTATGTCATTTTCTTTGAAGCAGCTTATTCTCTAACCTATTCTCCATCTAATTCTACTCCGGCCATTCACAACTACAAATTCATTGACAACGACAAAAATATTGAAGATTACATGTAAGTAATTGTTTGTTTAAATTAATTTTTAAAGTTGATTCATTCTCTTTTTTGAATTTTAGGGTTGAATTGGGATTTTTTAAAATTGGAGATTTTCTTGGGTTGAATAGGGTTTGAGATATGATTTTTCAAACATTTTTCATGCTAATATGATGTTAAAGTCATCCTAATTAGTAGAAATTTATAAAGTTGAGTGGGATTTTTTAAAATTGGAGATTTTCTTGGGTTGAATAGGGTTTGAGATATGATTTTTCAAAAAATTTTCATGCTAATATGATGTTAAAGTCATCCTAATTAGTAGAAATTTATAAAGTTGAGTAACTAATTTTTTTTTATGAAGACCAATGTCTTCGGCTAGCACTTATGAAAGTGGATGGGAAGGACCAAGATATGTGAATATAAAATGTGGTTATGGAAAAATAGCTATGGTGAGAATTTGTGAGAATGCAAAAAATAAGAATAGGTTATACTACTTTTGTGCAGATGGTGTATGTGGGTTGTTGGGCTAGTGCACGCCATCTACTATTAGAAGGAATGCAGAATCGGTGGAAGGCTCAGGTGGGAAAATTTGAATGAGAGGCAATGCTATGGATATAAGTGAAATGAAGGATGATATTCGATCTTTGAAAGAGGAAAATAAGCTTCTATATGGACTGATGATGCAACTTAACAGTGTTGTGAGCCATAAAAGATTATTACAGTAATTGCACTTGTATTTATTAGGTTGATGTTACTTTTTTTGTTTATTGTAGTTGGTTTAAAGATTTGAAGGATGTTAATCTTTGGCTTTGTAATAGTTGATGTTACTCTTTGTCTTTGTAGTCAGAAAATAGAATGATATCAATAGAAGGATGTTTGGTTTTTACGTATCATATTTTCAGTTTTGTTATATCTCATGAGCAAATTACATTTTCACCAATTACTGGCCATAACTTGTGAATGTTATTGTCAAGACTTATGAATGTTAAAATAGAAATAAAAATTAAAGGACTGTGCATTTGTGCAATTAGGTGAGTTTTTATTTAAACATAGATGAAGCATTAAGATAGTAGAAACCAAATGGTCACTGTAATGAAATTCATTCATTAATAACAATTGATATATCACTATTAAATAACATACCTATTCAAAAATCAGTTTAGCAATAACAACCCTATGCAACATTTACAACTTTGGCAATAACAGCCCTATTTAGCAATAACATGCCCTATGCAGCATTTACAACTTTGGTCAAAAAACAAAATATGTTTTTGTGCAGCATTTATAGCTTAGCAGTGTCATAAGAAAAAATATATTAAGCTGCTTATATCCAAAAAATCCAAAACAACTTGTGTTGGATGCAATTTAACATCCATATTCACAAAGTTTTTTCATCCTTGTGAAATGTTGGTGCTTCCTCTTCGACCTCTTCTTCCCTTTTGACCACCTCTTTCCCTCAAAGTAGCTCCTCTAGCCCTGATGTATTTGAACCAGACCTGGTACTCACAGACAATGCTTAAAAAAAAAGAACAATGAACAAATAAGTGAACACAAATATATGATTTACTACAACAACCATCATTTACAATTGCTTAATTCTTACAATATCCAAAGGTGTTCTAATCACATCTTCTTCCACAAGAGTGCTTGCCCTAAAAAAATTCTGAAAATATAGAATTGATGTTAGATTGAAAGAAAATACATCAATGTTACAATAAAATAATCAGGTTATTAAAAAAATCAACTTACCACTGTTGGTGGTGGACCTCTATTGCATGTTCTCTTGTTATGCCCAAATTCTTTGCAAATTTGGCATTTAATGGTTGATGATCTCTTAATTTCCCTCCACATCTTCATGATTCTTTAACAAGCATTTATCAGGCCCATACATAATATCTACAAACCCACTTTTAAACATAAATAATCTAAAACCATCCTCTAACAGTGATAGATACGAGTATGTCTATGGACAAACATTGCTAACTTTCTTTTCTTCATTTTCATACTTCAAAATCAACTCATACACTTCTTCAAATGCCATATGCAACATAAAATGATTCCATTTAACTACTAAATTTTATAAATGAATATTTCAAGGAAATAAAAACAAAACAAAATCATAAAGCTAACCATGTTTGTCATATTGATTCATTACACCACTAAGTTTTACATTGACAAAGCTATAGTTACAGAGAGTAAAAATCAAAGAAAATGATTTAGATAATTAATTAACCAGCCAAACATAACTGTTCAGTAGACTTTACTTGTAAATATAGCTATTATTGGAAAATAATCCCAACACCTGAACACACAAAGATTTAACTAAAAAAATCTTGATTATAGAATCTCAAAAGAACACAACTTTTTTTAAATTCTCATTCAAAACTGACTACATGTCATTTCCATTTCCTCAAATTCAAAACACATGATTACTTTGATTTCCTGACTTTTCCCTCACTTTTTTTAGCAAACAAAGAAAGATTGACAAAAAAATTATCAAAATAAAATTAGAAAAAAAAATCAAGAAAAGAACAAAAGAACTACATTTTAAAAAATCACTATCAAGAACAAAAAAAAAAAGGCAAAGCACTGGCTAAAAATGAATTTGCATTTTCTTATCTTCACCTAAAGAAGGGTTTAAGAGAGAAAAGCGTTTGAGCGGGCTTATTAATACTATTTTTCTCATATAGCACTAACTAGCTGATGGATACCCATCAATAATCTTCATTAAAATTTCAATCTTGGTTGCATATCAAAAAAATTATATGTTCAGTGCACAATTGAAAAACGCGAACAATAAATTTATTTAACATACCTTCTAATTTCTAAAGAAGAAACGAAAACTTTGTTCATTTAGGGTAGCCGAGTTCTTGGCATTCTCTCGTTTTACAAAGACGATTTTGAGAGAATGTTTGATTGGGTTAGGATTTACGTTTTGTTGATTTAGGGATTAGTTTTTTTTTTCATTTCTTAGGGATTATTATTTTCTGGGCAAATTAGTCTTTTCTTACTTTAAAGGGTGTTATAGTCTTTTAACATACCACTTAACAGAAAAATAACAAAACCCTAACATAACTCCTTAATTGTTAATTAAATCAAAACTGAGAGAGGTAAATATTCAATTTTCAAATAAGAGGGAGGCAAGTGTTAATTAGGTCAAACCTTGGGGATTTAAATGTAATTTGCTTTAGTTTTTATTTCATGAAAGCTGGCCTAGATTTTATTAGTTTAAGCTCCAAAGTTTAAGCTTAAACTTTTCAGTGTTAGATCACCATTTTGGTGACTGTTGGCTGTTATAACCACCACCATCAGACTCATCTCATTTCCAGGAGTTAGTAGATACTAATTTCGAGTCCGATCTATGTTGTTAAGGCCTTGATCGGAGCATAATTGGTAATCTTCTTTTTCTCTCTGATATATTATTTTGGAAGTTGTTTGTGGAGTTTGAGACTATTTTTTAGTTCCATTAATTTCTTTGAACATGTTAATATGCCTGATTTGTGTATAAGATGTTTTTTGGCGAGAAATTCGACAAGTTCCAATCGGATTCTGGCGAGGAATAGTGACCAGCCCAGAAAATTATATTAATTTTTATAACTGGAGCTAGGTCTGATTCCTCATAGATTTTGGGATAAAAATTCTGAAAGTGTTTTAGTGGAAATTACTCTATTCAACTAGACTTGCTCTTGGTGGGAGTTGAAGAATGTAACCATTAACTTATATAGTCATCGTATTCCTTTGCTCGGGTTATGTGCTTCAATCTTTTTTTCTCCATCACATCTCTACCATCTATATGATCGTCCCTAATTCATCATACTGTCCCTATTGATTTTAAGGGTTTCCCTTTAGGTAAGATTTTTTAGATAGGGTGAAGGATCTATTACTTTGGAGGACTTTTGAGCAGTATATGAGGCTTATAGCTTATGTCATTATTGAGGATAACTATAAGATATGGGTTTGAATGTAAGTTACTAAGCCACTTGGGTTCTCAAGATATAAAAGGACACTAGATTTACAAATAGAATCACAAAAGGGTGACAAGAAGAGAAAATATAACTAAAATAGCGATATCATAGCTCTGATTTCTTTAACTTACATTCTGTTTTTTTCCATTCAGATACTTATGCAATATAATAAAGATGAATATGCAATGTTTAAACAAAAATTTCAAATTCAACTTTATTCATTCATTAGGGCAAAAATGAGTACATTCATTACATCACATGATATAACTCTTATTATCAACTAGTCTTTTTGGATTTTCTTACTGAATATTTTTTCTAATTTTTGCCTAACTAGCCCTTGTCAGTTTTCTAATCAGTAGGATCCTCTCTTTTTTTTTTTTTAATTTTTCTCTCAAATTTTTCTCTCTTCAGAAGTTATATCATGTGATATAGGAATGTTCTTTGAATTTTCATTTATGCCTATGCTGAATGAATCTAATTGAATATGTCAAACATGCATTTGCGATCAATATCATAATGCACATTACCATCAAGATGCACATTACATAAATAAGTAAAACCATGATTCATATAATCGATAATTGAAACTAAAGAGCTCTTAAGAAATTAAAATGTTATTCAAAGAAAAAGAGTAACAAGATTATTTTCAATTCTAGATGCTAAGGATGCTAATTCTCATGGTAGCTCTCCTTAAGGTGGCAAACATAACAGCTATTCTCGCATTTCCTTAGTGATTTCCTGGATTATCTCTTCCTCAATCTCTCTTTGTAGATGCTCAGGAGCTTTGGGCTTCTTACTCTTTTCTTCATTCTTAGGGGCATCAGGAGATCTTTTAATAAGTATCACATTTAGATCTTTGAAGGAATTTAACACTTCCTCTTCATTAGTTCTTGAGTTGATCATTATGTGGCTTGGGAAGGTGTACTTCTGTAGTTAAAAAAGGGTTATTTTTGGTGCTTGGGTTTAGGTTTTATTTTTCAGGATCTGTGATTTTTCTGACATCTATAAGGTTTTAGATTTCATGTTTGCGATGACTATAGGTGTCTATGGAATGTCCAATGACTTGATAGAATTTTCAATAACCGTTTGGTTCATAGCCTGGTATATTTAGGTTTGGTAATTTAGAGTAAGTTAAGGGTCAAAGTAAGCCCTTTTGCATTAAGCGTTTAAGTTAAGGGTCAAAGTAAGCCGTTTTGCATTAAGCGTTCTAGGAATTTTGATAAGGGTTGTTTAAAGTTTGAGAATTTCCTCATTCTTTACACCATAAAGATTTTGCAACTTAGCTAGTGTTTCCTAGTTAGGTGCCCCAATTTGGTAATTCTTCCTTCTTGTACTTCTTATGTTTTTCTTCTTCTCATCTTTAAACCTTATTTCCATAGTAGGCAAAGTTCTAACAACATTTAAGGGTTGGTCTCTAATATTACCATTATCAACAGGAATAGTAACAGTGGAACATCAATAATGAATAGAATAGCAGCAACAGTAGGTTGAATAGTAATAGATGGAATAGTAGTAGCAGTATGCATTGTTTTCACATTGGGAGGTGGCATCAGTCTAGCTAAAGCTTGCCTTAGTTCATCTTGAACTATAGTTCTTAGATCATTCATTAGTACACTCTTGACATCTTCCAAGGTACAATTTCCTCCTTATTGTTCCAACTCTTTAGTTGTGTGACTAGTTAGGGTCGACGGTGTCTCTAAGTAGAAAGAATTAATGGGACTCTTTTCTAAACTGCGAAAGATCTTTTGCTATTGAATTTGGACTCGAAGTGGTTCTCTCTAATTTACCACCTATCCCAGATGAATCTATAATGGCTGCTAAATAAGGTGTTAGTATGATGTATGATGCAAGTGCTATGCAAGGTCAAGTAATAAAGTCAGACATATACTACATAATTCTTTCCAACCTTATTTCTCACACACACGGTTTAATGACAAGTCTTTTTGAGGATTTTTGGTCTTGGCCTCAATATCTACAGGGGATATTAAGAATTGACACACATGCTAAATCTCTCAAAGCATTAAATAGCATAAAAACAACATTTCTAGGTATAAAAATAAAATCCAATCTTTATTAGTCCAAATGGACTTCTAAGTATGGGCTAAAAATAAAGTCCAAACTTTATTAGTCCAAATGGGCTTGGGCTTTTATAGATAGAAATACCTCATGGCAACATACACAAGCAATTTGGGTAATCCTAAGGGAAGTTGTTAGGCCACTACATGAGCTTGGTCTAGCGAAAAGGTTAAGGTTCCCTTAGCGAGATGCTCCCTTTAAGGACTTGGGTTACATGCCAAGGTCATGTGGGCTGAGCATCTTTTGCTCACTTAAGAATAAGTACCCCCCCTTAAGGACTTAGGTTACAGACCGTGGTCAGATTGGCTCAACATATATTTCTTGGTTAAGTAAAGGCTCAGAGTGATGGTTAGCTAATTTACAATCCCATGAAGCTAGTGGAATCAAGGGACCATAAACCAATGCCATCAACTCCTTCAGCTCAGTCTATAACCTCTGAATCTCACTCTGGTAGAAGGCATTCTCCTATTGACATACTGCCTCCTACTGGCAAATGACCTCATCCCGCTCATGCATCATCCTCGTGTGCTCACGCTGTATCATAATATACATGCATTAGCATATACACACTCATGACATGCATATATATACTATTGCATACTTGAACAAGGAAAAAGACGAAGTGGAAAGATACTCTCATGAGTCTCTATAGAGTGATGTACGTGATAGCTCATCAGGCTAGAAGTACACTGGTACCAGTACTCGACTGTCTCTCTCAGAACCTGTAAGTAAGATAATCAACAAACAATAAACTTAAAACATTAAAGCAACAAAGATAGAAACTCACATGAGTGATGTTCTCAGAGATAAAGGCTATAGGCTCAATGGACACAAGAACTATATGGGTCACCACCATGCCATGAAGGTCGTGCCCTCTGACCACAGGGAGTAAAGAAAATGTAGCTACCCTGGAGATCATATGAGTAGCCTCAGGGGGAGCACCTGCAGCTCCCATGCCACTGGAAGTCTCAGTGGTAATCCTACCATGGGCCCTCTTAGAATGAGGATGTCAGATACATACGAAAGTGATTAGAATAAGAGAATAGTCAATATAAGAATAATATAAAAAAGTAAGCAAGGTGTACTTAATAGGTAGAAGAAGAAGAGGCACCGACGAGTGGATGTTGTGTTTAAAACCTGCAAGCGAACAGATCATGAATTATAGTACAAAAGATATTATTCCCATGAGGATTGAATATTGAATACGAATATTTCTACTTATGTTCTTAGCTAGCAAAATAAATAAAGAGATTTAGAGAATAAAAATATTAATCTAAGCAAAATTAAACTAAAGAAAATTAAATGATATAAACATAGAGCTTAGGTTTAGTTTCACTATTCCGATCAGATAATGAACACTTAATTATTAAACACCTTGATTTCAGTTAAGGGTAATTGTTCTAAAATACCTAAAGACTCTTTCGAGTTCAATTAAGCATGTTAAGATTAAAGTTTAACTTACTCTTATGATTAAGAAGTTAATCAAAACTTATTAAGTTCCTTAATAATTAGTTTACTACTGAAGAGCTTCCCTACTCTTGTGGTCCCCTGAAGAGCTCGCCTACTCTCTTGGTCGAGTGGTGCAAGTCTTATGACTCTTAAGCTGGTAAATTCTCCTAACTCTCATTGGTTAATTTACTTATAAACATACAATCAAACATGCCTAAAATGATAACAAGACATTAAGCTCAACGCATAAAATTAATAAAAAATCAAATTAATAAAAGACTTATGTTCAATCACATCATAGAATATCTACTCCTAACCTAAACCTTAAAAAGAGATTATCCATGCATAATTCTAGTAGCACAAATAAAAATAACAAACAATAAAATAAATAATAAGTGAATGAAGAAGAAGAATAAATAAACTCATTTAAGCGCCACTTCAATCTTCAAACCCTTGTTCGCCTTCTTAAGCTCTTGCCTGTGGATTTTTAGAATGTAGAATGAATCCATTCTAAACCTTCTCAATGATCCCCTTTTATAGGAAACTTGATGAAAACCTATTTGCCCCTGAATTCCTGAGTCTTTCTTGAAAAAGGAAACTATTCTATGCCCAGCACCACTTTAGCACGACTTCAACATGGGTGTGCTTCACTTCAAATCAAAATTCTAGATCCTCGCATGACAATGACATGGTTTCAACATGGGAGTAACATAGGTTGCACACCCTGTGTTCAAGTTGTGTGGAAGTAACGCTCAAAGTCCAGTAGTAAACACTGCTTTAGCATGGCTGTGTTAAAGCTATGTTGTCCAATCCTTTAACTTTTTGGATTCCTTTTAATGAAATTTCCTATAAAAAAGGGAAAACTAATTAAGCACTTAAATAAAACTCCTTATTTAATTAGAATTAAACCAAAAACAATAAAATCCTAAATAAAACTCTAAACTAAAAATATTTCCTAATTAACCTAAAATCTACCCAATTAACATTATTTATTAATTCAAAAGTTATTAAAATTCAACTCATCAAATATGTAAATATTACACACATCAATGGAGCCTGTACAAAACCTCTCACCATACCATCAATCAACCAAGGGATGAAGGTCTCCGTGTAAGAGACACCCTCGGGCTCCCAATGGAGCTAGTGATTGGTCGTAACTAAAGCGCTCTCTAGTGTAGGGCCCACCATGTCCTTCCCCCAAAACATGTCTAGAGGAGGAGAATGAGGAACACGATGAGTGGTAGGCCCTCTATGTCAAACCACGATGCGCTCACCAAGATACCAGGTGCAGTCGACGGGAGTCACAAATAGTATCCTCCTGCTAGTAATCTCGATGGCTCCCTACATTGCCAGTGAGAATGCCACAGTGTGGTTCTCCCACCACAATCGAAAGTGGATCTACAATCAGAAAAAGCTATCAAAAATAGAACACAAAACCTCAAAATAAGAAATATCAGAAAATAATGACTGACTCTGTCAAATGTTAGCTCCACGAAAGGATTGCAGAACCTTTCCAACACTAAGAGGTCTAAATCGAGAAACGAGGGAACCCCTCATGCAACAGAGTGATTATGCTAAAAGGAGTCAGGATGCGGAACTTGAAGGCCCAAATTTGTAAAAGAAAGTATGTCATCAACAATATATTCAGAAAGAAAAGAAAAAGAATGCTAAAGTATCAGAAGCAACTCATATTGACCACCGACGGTACACCGCAAAATTCAGGAGCTATCTCTACATGCATCATCCAGGCCATGGAAGATATAACCATAGGTGGGAGAGTCTTAGTCATACCCCTATAAGCTGTTAAGGTCCCACAATAGGGGAAGCAACCAAGAGCCACTGGAATTGTTCGCATTGTGGAATACCATGGTTCTTATTTGATAGAATACGAAGCACCTGACTTATCTCTCGACACCAGTAGGTTCCTCTTTAGCAGCTGCCTTACAAGCCTGCCAGAGGCAACCGTAGGGGATTAGGCTACCTCGAACAACTCTGAATTAGGGCCACAATCAAATAAATCGGCGTATAGTGCAGTAGGATAGTCGGGGATGTCAAAAGGGATCCGCCGACCAGAGAACGAGAGCCCTATAACAACTGCAAAGTCAAAGGGCATGATCATCATCTCCCTGAACTAGAAATGGAAATGTGTGTGCAATATGACCAACTCTCAGTCAAGGCAGTCATAGCCGCTTGCAAGCTCCTCGGTACCTTCGGTCCCTCTAGTAAATTGTCTAGCAGGCCGTCAAAGCTGAGACTGCACAGCCGATCTCACACCTCCCTAAGCAACCTCTGGCAGAGCTTTTTAGCTCCAGTGAAGCTACCAAGCAATACCAAGGGTGTCACAGGGCTCTAAAAATGGAAGTCAGAACTCTGACTAAGAATTTTCATTTCATCTATTTATGACAGTAAGCACAAACTATCAGTTTATTTTTTCTTTCTTTCATTCGCAGGGAAAAGGACATCATTCATGCAAAGCAAAAAAAAAAAAATGAATATCCTTGTATGCAACCTAAGGAAGGAAGATTCCACAAGAGCAAATCCTAGTAAAGCATGTCTCTAAGTGTCTCCGAACACACAAAGGAACTAATCCTAATAAGGGAAGTATCATGAATAATGATTCTTGCAAAAAATAGTAAAAATAATAAATTATTATACAGTTTCCAGCACTAATTTATTCTATCTTATAATGTAGGGAAAAATCTCTAATAGCAAAAGGAAGGAAGCATGAAAAAAATAGTGTTCGGGGTACTAACTCGTTGGTGATGAAGCATCTAGACGTATGCTCCCAAGTTTGAAGCCAAAGGAATGTTGTGACCTCTCATCACCCCATGCTTTAAGTGGTGAGTAGGCATAGCCTTTTGAAAAGCACTACCACCCATCACTGGATCCTTAGGAGTTATATCATCTAAGTTGATCCCATCGAGATGCTTAAAGCCGTGATCGATCTCCCCGATGCCACCTTTATCGCTGCCTCCTTGCATGGGTATGTAAAAGTGAAGAAAACCTAAAAGAATTCAGAGAATCCTAAGGGAAAAGAGAGAAGAAGAAGATGAAAAATAAAGAAAATGACAAAACTGAGGGCTTTTATAGCCCCCAACTCTGTGGGATCAGGAACCACCCACGAGTGTGGGTCCTTGACCCACACTCATGGGTTGATTGGACCCACACTCGCTGGATGCTCCCATGAAGCTACACAAGGCTTGTTGAAGCCCTTAAAACACATATTTGAAAACCTCGAGACTCTCAGAAGGCCCCAAGAGCACTTTGAAGGTTTGGACATCAACCCGTGATGTGCAAAAAAGCCAGAAGCTTACTATAAAAACCCGAGTTGATTTCAAAAAAGCATTGGAGCACTAGGGAAGTCTTTTGTACCACCCTACTCTAAATTTTCAAATGCTTCCACACATTCATGCATTCACACTTGAATATGCACTCCAAAAATCATTTTTTCGTGCTCTTGGAGGTGAACTCGCACTAGAGAGGGGGCACGTGATAGAGATGGACCAGCCAACCCAGACAACGCTCGTCTCACCCTTATGAATTTTTGAAGGTCCTGACTTTGACTAGCAACTTCAAGCCAAGATTTCCAAACTTTAATCAACCTAATGCTTAATGACCTCATGAAAGGAAGATAATTCATCAAAAAGATAATTACAGGGAATTGTAACGCTCGAGTAGCTGTGATTACAGTAAACCTCTAAAACCAGTAAAAATGCAAGATCATACTTAATCTACTCCAATGCTCTAAATGAGTAAGAGTATCCAAAGGATCCTTTGGCAGAATTCATATTGAGTAACACGAGAAAGGCCGGGAATACCCAAAAAGAGAAACCAATGGAGAAAGGCATATACTCCAATGCTCCCGAAAGGAGTAAGAGTACCTTAAAGACTCTTTGACGTCATTCACACTGAGTAATGCAGGAAAGGTGGAGAATGCTTGAAAAGAGAAAAAACCCTATAAAATGAGTTGTATGATTAAGCATCCATGTTTAATAGAGGAATGCTCTGATAACAATAGTTATCTTATTCATCACAATCCTCAATAGCCTCATTCTGAAGAATCCTCATCTAATCATATAGGAATCTTGCTCTTCACTCAGTAATCATAAACATCTATGGTAAAGAGCTACTGGTCAAATCTTAAAGAAGTTATGAAGATTACATCGAGGTGAGATCACCATAGTTAGGATCACCTAAAGTATCTGTTACGCACTCCTCACCCGTAAAGGTAAACCACCGAAAGCACCAATAAACTTACATGCATCATAGTCTTTAACACCAAGTTGCATCACAACATCTTGATTTTATGAACACCACAATCACACAACAACTCTTACAAAAAATTTTAGATTTTGCTCCTTATGCGTTGGTACAAGTAGCAATTCTCACAAAAAGTTTCTTTAGCACCTTGTGCATTGGTACAAGTGGCAACTAGCACAAAATTCTTTTTAGCACTTTGCTCCTCGTATGTTGGCGGCATTAACATGAGTGGTAACCCTCATAAAAATTTTCTAAACACTTTGCTTCTCGTATGTTGGCAACACCAACACTCGAATGATAACTCTCATAAAGGTGTGGGTCAACAACCCATGAGTATGGGTCATCAACCCACAACTGTAGGTCATCTGACCCACAATAACCCTACATAGGTCACTGAACCTATTAGTGTGGGTCCAATCCCAAGCTCATGGGTTATGGACCCAAGAATGTGGGTCATGACCTTGTAGACATAAAAATTCAAAAATTTCCATATTTTGGAGGATTTTCTCACTTTTCAAAAAACTCTCTTAAAGAGAAAAAATCATACAACTTTTGGACAATTTTTTACTCACTCTCTCACTTCAAAGGCATTTAGAAACCCCTCTCACTCCCAAACACTCAGACCAAAATTATTTTTTTTAGGGTTTAGATCTAATATCCAAACCCAGCTCCTTTTAAGTCAAAGCACACATCTAGGATAATTGCCGGGTCCCTGTGAGGATCTCCCTATCTTTTTTAATTAAAAATTAGCATTTTCTCTTCTTTTGCTTCTGCTTTCTTGTATTTTATATCATTTTTACATTTTATTTTTATTGTTTATTATATTGTGGTGAAATTGTGATTTTTGTGTTGATATTGAAGTTTGGGTATATAATATGTTGAAGGAGTGGGTAGTTCGGGTGAATCCGATAGTGTTTGCGTTCATTTTTGCATTTTTTTTACCATTTTAGCATCATTTTTCTCCTTATATAAAAAATGGGTATTTTGGCGCTAAAGTTAGCATTTTTATTGTTAATTTTGCATATTTACTATTTTTGTTGTTTTTATACCTTTTTGGTAAATTTGCCATTTTTATCATAAAGTTGAGATTTTTATGGTAAAAATGACATTTTTATTATTTTTTATTTTATTCTCCACTTTTATTTATTTTTATTGTTTTTATTGCATTTTTACTATTTTTGTTGCTCTCATGTCTTTCTTGATAAAATTGTCATTTTATGATCAAGTAGATATTTTTACTGTAAAAGTGACTTTTTTTATCATTTTTATTATTTTTATTCTGCATGTCTATTATTCTTGCCATTTTTGTTGTTTCCTTTGATGAATTTACTATTTTTTATCATAAAGTTAATATTTGTATGGTAAAAATAGTATATTTATCATTTTTATTTGCACTTCCATTATTTTTGTTATTATTTTTATTATTTTAGTCATTTTATTTTATTGCTTTCATTATTTTTATCCCTCCATTTTAATTTCTTAGTATTTTCCTTGTCATAAAATTTTATTCCTATAATAAAAATTACAACTTTGTACCAAAATACCTAAATTTTAAAATCTTGCATCATGCATCCTCATTAGCATCCTTGTTTGTTTATTTTCTTAATTACTCTTTTTATTATTATTATTGTTTGTGATTTCAATTAAGAATGAATGCAAATATATAAAATTGTCCTAAATGTGATGTGTGCTTGCATGTGTGTGAAAGCTAACCTCTGTTTTGCAGGTTTATTAGAATAGGATTTTTTTTTATCTTATTTTCCATTTTCGATGTAATTAATAGAGTAGGGCATTTTCAAGGCGATGTAATCCTTAATCCCAGTTCCCCCTTATTTTTCATTTTGGATGTATTTATTAGAATAGGCCATTTTCAA
>CATIWM010138632.1:0-20041 GCA_949671775.1 Mallotus repandus
GTTGAAAAAAATATTGAGAAAAAAAAATAAAATATTGAGAAAAAAGTATAAAGCAAAAAAGAAAAAAAGTTGGAAAATCAGTAAAAAGAAAAAAAAACGTTGGAAAAATAGTCAAAAGAAAAAATGCTAAAAAAGAGATAACCCTAAACATAAGGATGGTAAGAGGAGTGATCTATATTTGAAAGAAAAAAGTTAGAAAAGTTAGTTTTGAAAGTTTTTCAGTCAACTACAATTTTGAAATTTATTTGGTTTTTGGTATATTTATGTAAAGAACCCTTAATTAATTAAACCCAAATCTAATTGCTAATGGACCTATTAAATTTATTTAGGCTAATTAAAAAGATGGGCCTAAAGTCTAATTAAATAAACCTAAATTAATTAAATGCAAAAATGGGCCAAAATAATAATAAAAAAAAGTCTAATAGGTCTAAAATAATAAAACAAAGGGAGTTTTACAAAAGTATCCATTTTTTTTATCTCATTCTCAGTAAAATATCCATTTTTTCAAAAGTACTACACGTTTGCCCAACTTTTTTAAAATTTACATGTGTGTCCACTGTCTTCTTCCCTGCGTTTTTTTTCTCTTCCCCAACCTTCTCTCCTTTTTTTTTCTTCTTCTTCTTCTCTCCCTCATCACCTTTGCTTCAATTTGACCATCTTCCATTACCTGTTGCAACTTTACATCGCACTTCTGTTCTCCAGCAGCTAGCACCTCTACGTCTTATTGATATGTGTTGACCATTTGCACGACCAAACTCCTAATTTTGACTTTAATAAACAATTTATGTTGCTAATAATATCATTTAAGTGTGTAGGAACTTAATTTAAGTCGTTCAAAGTTTGAAAATATGAAATACTCTTTAAAGAAGTATTTAACATGTATTTTATGAAGTTCATGAACCAATGCAAGTGCCTAAGTTAATTTATGCAAAAGGAGCTAAGAAAAATCAAATTTTGGACTTACAGGTGTCTTCTCACGAGCATCTCCCGAGCTCGTCACGAGCTGTCCCTTGTTGGTGCCCATTTTGGGCCATTTCAGTTGTTTTGGATAGAACCGCTCACTATTGTAAGCAGCTTATGAGGGCAATCCAAGCAACTCACAATGGGCAAATTTGAACAAATTTTTAAAGGCAACGACTCTCAAATCGACGCTTATGGCCAAGACTTACTCCTCACTATCGTGAGCGGCATTCTAATAGAAATAAGTCAATTTGAATCTCCCAAAGTTTAGAGATGTTGGAGATATAATTATTGGCTTAAACAACCATAATTTTGAGTTGTTTATCTATATAAACTACTACTAGAGCTGAAGTGAAGTTAAGACACTTGCTCATTACAATTCTCAATCTTAACATTCATTAAAGCTCTCAAAATTCTTTCAAATTCATTTTATATATTAATATAACTCTTGTGACAGTTGGTGAGTGTTAGATTAAAAATTCTTATTCTTCTATTTTTTAGGTTTAAGAAAATGGGAAGTGAGAATTTATTCTAAAGGAATTGGTTTAAGTGTTTGGCCATTAAAACACTTGGGATTTGGTTTAAGAGTAAGCCTAGAAACTCTTGATTGTAAGGTTGAAGAGTGAGCTCCATACTCTTATGTAATATCAATCTTATGAATAAGATTGTGTGAGATTGAAAATCTTAACTTGGGGATAAGTTAGGTAGAGACGTAGGAATATTGAGAATCCAAACTCCTTAAATTTTTGTGTTCATCATTCTTCCTTCTCAACATTCTTTTTAATTCTTGCTAAATTCTATTAGTTTTCTAAAATGCTCATTAGCCTTATTCACCCCCCGCCCCCCTCTAATGTATTTTCAATTGGTATCAAAGCTTGAATTCTAGGAACTTAATTGCTAAAATACAAGATTAAAGGGAGTGAATCTCAAAATATCTCTTCACTAAGACCATTCTTTGATAGTAGTGACTATCCTCATTGAAAGTTCAAAATGGAGCTTTATTTAGATTATGATTCTTTCAAACTTTTGGATATTGTCATCAAAGGTTGGGAACCACCCAAAACTACCATTGATGTTGTGGTAACTACTCTAATAAGAAGCCAATGGAACAATGATCAAAAAGAGGAGAATCATAAAAATAAAAGGGCTATGATCACTCTAGTCTCCTCCATGTCAATTGAAGAAGGAGTCAAGCTTCAACATTGCATTTCGGCCAAGGAAATGTGGGAAACCTTGGAAAACCACTGTAAAGGTAATGTGTAAGTTAGAAGCAAGAAGGTTCGACTTCATATATATGAATATGAACTCTTAAAAATAAAGCCTCATGAATCAACCACAGAGATGTCAAATCACCTCAATGCTCTTATCACCACCCTCAAGAAACTTAGCAAGCATTCCACCAAAGAAGAAGTAAACAACAAGATTCTAGGAATCCTACCTAATAAGGAATAGGAATCTTGAGTTACTTCCTTTTGAGGAAGCTCAAGACCTTGCTACTCGCTCAACTGATGTGCTTATTGGGAAGCTCCTTACCCATGAGCTTACAATAAAGCAACGAGGTGAAAAACAAAAAGAGAAGGAAGAGAAGAAGAAGAAGAAGAGCATTACTTTAAAAGCTTCACAAGATGATAGTGAAGAGAAAAGTATTAAAGATTCTAACGATGAAAATAGTGATATAGCCATGCTCTTAAGAAAATTCAAGAAGTTCTTGAAAAAGAAAAATTCCTCAAGAACAAGAAACTTTAATAAGAAGTATGAAGGAGAAGGCAAGAAAAAAACTAAAGAGGTTACTTACTATGAATGCAAGAAATTGGGACACATACAAAGTGAGTGTCCCAAAATCAAATTCAAAAACAAGGTAGCAAAGGATAGGAGGAAAGCCTTCAAAGCTACTTGGGACGACTCCTCCAAATCTGAAAATGAAGAGGAACAATAAAAAGTAGCTAACCTTTGCTTCATGACTCTTGAAAATGAAAATGAGGTACCATCCATTTCTTATTCATCATTTGATTAATGTGATGATTATTGTGATGATGATGATGATGATTATTAGAATTGTATTGTAGGCAAACTCTTACTTAAATGTAAAAGCTTGCTTTCAAAGAAAAAGCTTTATAAGCATAAAGCTATCTAGCTTAACTAAGGAATTTGAAAACTTAAAAAATAATTTTTCTAATCTTATTAAATCAAATGAGAAACTTACTAGTGATTTAAAACCCTTAAATTCCTTAGAAGACCAACTTAAGAAAGCAAATGATGAAAATCATAAACTTTCCAAAGAGGTCTTAGAATTAAAGAATTCCATTGCTAAATTCAAAAGAGGAAAAGAAACTTTAGATAGTCTTCTTGATTCTCAAAAATTTCATGGAGATATTCATGGAATTGGATATACTAATTGAATGCCTTCTTCATCATCATCGCATATTAATTTTGTTAAAGCTTCACATGATTCCGCTCCTTCCAGCTCTAAACCAATTAAGACTCAAGCTTTCAAAGCTAAAAGGTCTCATGTGTCAAATAACAAGGGAAAGTCTCATAAGACTCAACTTCCATTGACACAAAGAGGTAAGGTCCATATTAGAAAATCACAACCCAAACATGCTTACAAGTACACAAGACACAACACTCCTAAGCATGTTACACAACACAATGCACATAAACATGTTGCACAAACCTATTATGCATTGTCATTGTTAATGTATGCCTCACACTATAACTCAAAAGAGTTATAGAAAGCACACACTACTAAAACACAAAAGGCATATTTCATACACTAGGAAATTATATTCTCCTAGAAGAAATAAATTTGCAAATGTTGAATGCTTTTATTACATGACCAAAGGTCACTTTAGCAATATAAACTTTTATTGAAGACTACATTTGCAATTGTTTCCTTTAAATTATTTTGAGACTAATGAACCTAGACCAACAAAGGTTTCGGTTCAAAAGAATGTGTACATTATGTTTTGTAGGTATGCTTGAAGTCCATAAGAGCAAAAAGCAAGTGGTATCTTGATAGTGGATGTTCAAGGCATATGACGAGAGACAAAGAGAAATTCAACAAGCCTAATGTAAAGGATTGAGGACATGTCAATTTCGGGGATAATATAAAAGGAAAGATTGTTGGCATAAGAGAAATTAGTAATCCTCAATCCTTATCCATTCATCATATATTGCTAGTTGATGGTCTTAAACATAATTTTGTAAGTAAGTCAATGATGTGATATGGGAAATAATAATGTGATATAAGAAATAAGGTCACTTTCTATCCCAAGAATTGCTTTTTAGTAGTCTTGATGAAGACAAAGTAATTTTTAGTGGTGAAAGAGTAGACAATGTCTATGTTATTGATTTGAATAAGGTTGATAAAAAAGACATCAAATGTTTAATATCTATTTCCCATGACACATGGACATGGCAAATAAGGTTAGGACATGCAAACTTTGAGCTATTAAATGATCTTCGTAAAAATGAACTTGTGATTGGTTTACCTAAACTTGAATTCACTAAGGATAAACCATATGATGCTTGTCAAAAGGGAAAACAATCTAAGTCTTCATTTAAGCTCAAGAATATAGTATCCACTTCTAGACCACTTAAACTTATACATATGGATTGGTTTAGACCAACTATAGTTGCTAGTCTCGGTGGAATACACTATGCATATGTTTTGGTTGATGACTACTCTAGATACACTTGGGTGTGTTTTCTTACTCATAAGAATGATCCATTTAAAGCATTTGAAAATTTTTCAAAAAGAGTTCAAAAAGAAAAAGGTTTTTGTGTTTAATCCATTAGAAGTGATCATGGAATCGAATTTGAAAATGAATTTTTCAAAACCTTTTGTAATGAAAATGGTATTTCACATATGTTTTCTTCTCCTAGAACTCCTCAACAAAATGGGATAACTGAAAGGAAAAATATAACTCTAGTGAAAATGGCTAGAACAATGCTTCATGAGTATAATTTACCTCTATACTTTTAGGTGAAAGTTGTTAACGCTTCTTGTTACATTGCAAATAGAGTCTTTAAAAGACTAATTTTAAAAAAAAACTTCTTATGAGCTTTTGAATAATAGAAAACCCAAAATTTCATATCTTAAAGTTTGTGGATGCAAGTGCTTTATATTAAACACCAAGGACAACCTTGGAAAATTTGATTCTAAAAAAAATGAAGGAATTTTCCTAAGCTATTCCATGTCTAGTAAGGAATATAGAGTCTTTAATAAGAGAACTCTAATAGTTGAAGAATCCATGCATGTTGTATTTGATGAATCTAACCCACTTGATCCTAGAAAAGATTTGCGTAGTGTTGATGATATCATAGATGAGTTTGTTGATATAAACATTCAAGAAGAAAATGCTAGCAAGCCTTTGGAACTTGAAAGTCTAAGCAAGGAAGAAAGTGAGGAGATGCCTCAATCTACCTTAAAGGATGATTTTCCAAAAGAGTGGCAATTTAAGAAAGCACATGCTTAAGACCTCATTATTGGTGAAACTACAAAGGGGGTAACTACTAGATCTCAACTAAAGTCTATCATTAATTTAGCCTTTATTTCTTAAATTGAACCTAAAAATATTGATGATGCTTTGACTGATGATTTTTGGGTTCTTGCTATGTAAGAAAAGTTAAATAAATTTGAGAGAAACAAAGTTTGGACTATGGTTCCTAGACCGAAACGTCATCCTATTATAGGCACTAAATGGGTGTTTACAAATAAGATGAATGAACAAGGTTTCATAACTAGGAACAAAGCTAGACTAGTAGCCAAAGGTTATAATCAAGAAGAAGGCATTGATTATGATGAAACCTTTTCCTCTGTTGCAATATTAGAAGCTATTAGAATGTTACTTGCATTTGCATCATTCATGGATTTTAAACTTTATCAAATGGATGTTAAAAGTGCATTTCTAAATGGTTCCATTGAAGAGGAGCATTATGTTGACCAACCTCTGAGTTTTGAATGTTTTGATTTTCCCAGTCATGTATTTAAACTTTCAAAAGCATTATATGGATTGAAACAAACTCCAAGAGCTTGGCATGAAAGATTGAGTAACTTTTTATTAAAGAAAGGATTTTTTAAATGAAAAGTTGACACAACTCTTTTCATAAAGAAATCCAAAAATGATTTATTAATTGTTTAAATATTTGTTGATGACATTATTTTTGGTGCTACTAATCATTGCTTACATGAGAAATTCTTTAAGTTAATGCAAGGAGAATTTGAGATGAGTATGATGGGTAAACTTAAGTTCATCCTTGGATTACAAGTCAAACAATGCAAAGATGAGATTTTTATCAATCAAACCAAATACACTAGAGACATTCTCAAAAAGTTTGGAATGAATGTAGTTAAGTCAAGCAAAACTCCGATGAGTACCATAGCCAAACTCAACAAGGATGAGAATGGCAAATTGGTTGATGAAAAGCGATTTAAAGGTATGATCATATCCTTTCTTTATTTAACTACAAGTAAACCATATATCATGTTTGCTACATGCTTGTGTGCTAGATTTTAATCTAGTCCTAGGGAGTCTTATTTGAATGCAATTAAAAGAATTTTCAAATATTTAAATGGACGTTTGCATTTAGGACTTTGGTATCATAGGAGTTCATCCTTTGACTTAATTAGTTATTTAAATGCTAATTTTGCCAATAGTTTATTAGATAGAAAGAGCACGTTTGGAACTTGTCAATTCATAGGACAATGTCGAGTTTCTTTGTTTAGCAAGAAATAAGTTTCAGTTACCTTTTCCACTACTGAAGCCGAATATGTAGCAGTTAGTTATTATTGCTCACAAGTGTTATGGAAAAAAAAAATAACTTAAGGACTATAGCATCGAACTTGATCACATTCTGATTATATGTGATAATACAAGTGCTATAAACCTTAGTAAGAATCCAATTTAGCATTCTAGAATTAAGCATATAGATATTAGACATCATTTCTTACGTGATCATATGCAAAATGGTGATATTTTTTCTTAAATTTGTTGATATAAATCATCAATTAGTGGACATCTTTACTAAGCCCCTTTGTGAGGAAAGATTGAATTTTATTAAGCATGAAATTGGTATGATAGATGGTTCAAGCTTGTCCTGATGACTTGTTAAATTGCTCAATTGATGGTTGGACTTCATGATTTGAAAAACTCATCATTTTCACAAAATTTATGCATAATCATAATTTTCTCATTTTTACTTCTGGTATATTTTTCGTTTTTGATACCTTATTATGATTGCATTTTAATAAATTTTCTTTTTGCTATTTAATAATTAATTGTTGAATTTCTTTCAATTAATTAATTATCTAAAATAAGCAAATTTATTTCATGTATATAATTTACTGTATTTCCCATTTGTATGATAAATTATTTCAACAATTATTTTCAATTAAAATTTTAAAATTTTCATTTAAATGCTTAATTATATTTATTATCATAATTATGATAGCGTTTAACTTGGTCATGATTTCCTTTGAAATTTTTTATTATTTATTTTAATATGATTTTATTATTGAATTTGTTTCAATTAATTAATGATTTAAAATAAATACAATCATTTTTAATTTCACCTAACATGAATTTTGAATTTTTGAACATTTTTTTATTTATTGTTTGGATTATTGGTTTCTTTAATTGTCTCTCCATAGTTGAATCCAACTTCAACACAAGGTTTGGTCAAGTAGATCATAGACTTGATTGTTTTGAGCATAGCATAGACCACATGGAGTGTGACATTAATCAATTGTATGCTCATATGCCTACTTTTTACAACCGACACAACATAGAGATCCTAATCACTACAAATACATCTTTGAATCATTTCCACTTATGCTCCTAAGAGTTAGCAAGTGCCTTATCAATTTTGTCAACATGATTCTGCACCACATTCCACTGCACAAGAAGAAAACTAAAATCAGCTTGATTAATTTACACCTACAACCAATCAGAAAATATTTAAGCATGATAAGTATACCATATTTACGCTTAATGATTTACCTGGAATAAAAATAGAAACACCTCCACAATGTTAGAATCATCTAAATCATGATTCATGAATAATACCCAATCATGCTTCCATATGATTCATTAAACGGGCTACTAACCTTCACTATAATCCACATTCAATGAACTCAAACCAGACCCTCAAACTTCAAGAATCCAAGTATCAAATCCTTAGCCAGACATAAACCACTCAAATGAGGACTGAATGGACAAAAGCAAGCAAGCATACATCATTAATAAACTTAGATAAATTTGAGCTCCAAAACTAATAAAAAAAATTATCTAGCATCGAACACATGCCAATAAAAATATAAATTTCCAAGACACTAAATGATCAATAGATGAATGTCGAATAGAGGTTGAACAAACAGAATAAATCAGAGCATTTTCGTTATTAATAAAAATTCAAATTTATTGATTTTTTTTACAACAAGAGCAAGCTATTTCTTGAGATTTTCTGGCACTATTTCTTTAGCCATATCTTGAGCTCAAGAGCATCAAAATTTGTTGTTAATAATTTATTCTCAATAGTTTTATGCATATCAAGCAAAAGAGAATCAACACTTGCGAACCTAATAATCGTAAATCAGATTTGGTGAAAAACACTAGTCTAGATCTAGAGAAAACTTTAAAATGGAAGAGCATATTGAAAAGAAAGAACCTGAATGTTCTGATTAAAGAAGGGAATTGAGATGAAAACAGAAATGGAAGAAGAAGAAGAAGAAGAAAAAGAAGAAAAATAGAGGAGAAAAGATGTGAGTGAAGAAGAAGGAAAAAGGTTGATTCACGTAATTATTTTACCGTAAAGGGGCACATGTGTAATAAATAAAAACTTGGGTATTTTAGTCGTTTAGCTTCTATTTTAGGGCATTTATGAAAAATCCTTAATTTTAATTAACCTAAGTAGGCTTGTGTATAAATTAACTAAGTGGATTTAAATTTATAACCTAACCTAAATCTAATTAATTATGGACCTAAAATTCATTTTAATTAATTAAACCTAAATCTATT
Source organism: Mallotus repandus (assembly GCA_949671775.1). NCBI lineage: Eukaryota > Viridiplantae > Streptophyta > Magnoliopsida > Malpighiales > Euphorbiaceae > Mallotus > Mallotus repandus. The sequence continues at coordinate 8,979 of CATIWM010138632.1, forward strand.
AAATTATGGACCTATTTTAATTAATTGGGCTAATTAACAAGATGGGCCTAAAGTCCAATCAAGTTATTAAAAATAAAAAATTAAATAACAAAATGGGCTTATAACAAATTAACTAAAGCCCAAAAATAAATAACAACAATAAATAAAATAAAAGCCCTAATCTATTCTCCTAATTCTAATTCAGTTTTAATTAAAGACCCTAATTATCTCTACAGACATAGATTTTAATTAAATTATCCAAATTGAAACCCTAATTTACCAACCAATTAATTAAAATAAAACACATAACACACATAATTTCATTATTTCCACTATTGGGACTATTACAATGATCTACAAAAAATTAAAAATTAAAATTAATACGACCCAAAATAATGATAAAAATAAAAAAATTAAAATAACACAGAAATACAAAAAAAACTATGTAAACTAAAGGCTGGTATTGACTCCATGGCTTTGGTTATGGATTTTTCCCATGAATGATATTCTTCCTTAGTAGATTCATGTCACCCCATCTATCATGAAAATAAAAATAAACAAGTAAAGAATAGTTAGTTAATGATAAAAAAAATAAACAAAAATCAAATAAAGTAAAGAAATAAAATTAAAATCAAAATAAAAGAAATATAAGATGAAAATGAAAGTAGGATGCAGTATTGATTCCCTTGAGAGAGATGATCACCCTCGATTGAAGAGTCTGTATTTTTGTGTTACCTGTGAGTTTTTAGTTTTATTTAATATGATTGGCGACAAAGAATTAAAAAAATATTTGTGTTTGTCCCATATTTTGAATTTTTGGCTAAAATATATTAATCCCATTAAATTAATGACTTAAAATTTATTTTGAAGCCCAAAAATAATTAATAACCCAGCCCATAACTAGTGCAACTTACATAAGGTTCTAGAGATAGAGTTTACTATTCAGGAGCTGCTTGGGAAGTGGAATACGCGAATTTGTTTCTCCAAAAATGGATGACCCTTGAATTGAGAAATTACTTGGAGAAGTAAACTAAGGTGAAGGTTAGAAACATTCAGTTCTCAAAATGTTGTAGGAAAGGAAAATACTATAAGATTTTGGAAATTATCTGTGCATTAATTGATGGAAATCATTAGTTACAACACACAAACTCCCCAATAGTTTAAGAAATATGATAAGTTGTAATGAAGAATCTAACACCCTCCAACAATTTTTATGTTTAGGACCGTTCAAGAATTGAGATAAGAATGGAGATAAACTAATTCATCCCTTTACTAGCAAGGATAAAAGATCAAATTAGACTTTGTAATCTTCCCATGCCTCAAACATGAGAGTTTGATAAGTAAAGAAGAAGGCAAAGATTTGGATTTTGACGCCATAAGCTAAACAATGGTTGATAAGTCACAAAGTTCATACAAGAACTTAAAAGCAAATTTTCTACTAAAGAAATTCAATTTTATTCAACTGTATTATGCCTTACAAAGAAGAAATGGCTTTGTTTATATAAAAAATAAAGCCAAGCACACACACCTATTCTAGATACTAAAATTTAGGATTATAACTATTCATTACAACTCTTTATTATATTAAAAACCCACTAATTGTAATAAATAACTCTCAAAAACCATATTTAACATAACTGAATAACTCCCAAATGTTAATACATTCAAAGATGTTTCATACTAATTTATTAGGTTGTTTAAATTATTAAGAAAATGTTTTAGGTTAGAGAAGTGTGTTATTTTTTGCATTAACACTCTTTGTAACTATCCAAAATGTCAAAAAAAATGCATCAAGTGTTGAATTATTTATTGGTGCATTTTTTCACTTGATTTAATGATGTAAGCATAATTCTTTAGGCCTCCACTTGTCCTTCATTGATTTGAATTGTATTCTTATATTGAGCCTTCCATATGTCTTGAATGAGTCCAATTAAAGCCTCATGTAACTTCTTTGATTTTAATCTTGTCATTAGGCCTTCTTGGACTTTAAATGCATCATTGCTCACTTGAAAGTTGTTGGCCCATAAACTTGGGCTTGGATTCACATCCTTCCCCCTTTCTTCAAGTGGATTTGCCTTTAAATTATTTCCTTCATCGTCACTTGCATCAAACAAAGACAAGTCACTAATATTAAAAGAGGCACTAACTTTGTCATACTCTCTAGGTAGTTCTAGTTTATAGGCATTGTTGTTGATGCGTTGTACCACTTTCAAAGGACCATCTCCTCTTGGCATTAGCTTCAATTTCCTTTGGTTAGGAAACCTTTCTTTCCTTAAGTGCTCCCATACCCATTCTCCAGGTTCAAATGTGACTTGCTTCCTTCCTTTGTTGTGTTGCTTTTCATATTGGAGTGTTTTCTTCTCAATTTGAGCACAAACTTTCTCATGCAAAGATTTGACAAATTCAGCTATTTGCTTCCCCTCCAAATTCAATTTCTCCATAGGCAATGGTATTAGGTCCAATAGTGTTAAAGGATTAAACCCATATACAACTTCAAATGGCAAATGGTTGGTGGTACCATGTACACTCCTATTGGAGGCAAATTCAACATGTGGCAAGCATTCTTCCCAATTTTTCAAGTTCTTTTGGATGACAGCCCTCAATATTGTTGATAGAGTTTGATTGACCACCTATATTTTTCCATTCTACTTATGGATGAAAAGTTATGGAGTATAAGAGTGTAGTTCCCATCTTTCCCCATAAGGTCTTCCAAAAGTGGTTTAGGAACTTGACATCACGATCACTCACAGTTGTTCTTGGAACTCCATGTAGCCTAACAATCTCATTAAAGAAGATATTTGTAATATGAGTTGCATCATCCATTTTATGACATGGAATGAAATGTGCCATCTTGCTAAACCTGTCAACAACAACAGAAATAGAATCTTTCCCCTCCTTTGACCTAGGTAATCCCAAAACAAAGTCCATGGAAATGTCTACCCAAGGTTCATTTAGTATAGGAAGAGGGGTATACAAACCATGAGGCATTGCTTTGGACTTGGCTTATTTGCAAGTGATGCACTTTTCACAAATTCTCTCAACATCCCATTTTATAAGTGGCCAAAAGAAATGGTCACTTAATACATCTAAGGTCATTTTAATCCCAAAATGCCCCATTAAACCCCCACTATGTGCCTCTCTCATAAGTAACTCTCTTAAGGAACTTTATGGCACACACAATTTATTTTCTCTAAATAGAAAACCCTCAAATATGTAAAATTTGTCAAAACCCCCTTTCTCACATGCCCCACAAACATTAGAAAAATCATGGTCATTAGTATAAAGATCTTTTATATACTCAAATCCCAATAATTTTGTCTCAAGTTTAGAGATTAAGGCATACCATCTTGATAAAGCATTGGCTACCATATTCTCTTTACCTTTCTTATACTTGATAATTTACGAAAAGGATCCAATGAATTCCACCCACTTAGCATGTCTCTTGCTTAGCTTGTCTTGTCCTTTAAGGTACTTCAAGGACTCATGATCGGTATGAATTATGAATTCCTTATAGCTAAGGTAATGCTGCTAAGTTTTTAACACTTTTACCAATGCATAAAACTCCTTATCATATGTAGGGTAGTTTAGACTTGCTCTACTTAGCTTCTTACTAAAGTATGCAATGGGCTTGCCTTCTTACATTAAGACTTAAACCAATACATATGCCACTTGCATCACACTCAATTTCAAAAGGTTTAGTAAAATCAGACAAAGACAAAAAAGGTGTAGAACTTAGTTTGTCTTTTAGCATGTTAAAAGCCTCATTTTGCGCTTTTCCCCATTTGAAACCAACATTCTTTTTAATGCATTCAGTTAATGGTGCAGCTATAGTAGAAAAATCTTTAATGAATTGCCTATAAAAACTAGCTAAACAATGAAAACTTCTTACATTACTAACACTTGTGGGTGTTGGCCAATCTCTAATGACTTTACTTTTCCTTTATCAACATGAATTCCTTTTTCATTAACAACATAGCCAAGAAAAGTAACTTCATTAGTGAAAAAAGTGCATTTCTTTAGATTAGCATACAACTTTTCTTTTCTAAGCATATTAAAAACACAATGCAAATATTGTACATGCTCATCTAAATTTTTGCTATTAACCAAGATATCATTAAAATAGACAACAACAAATTTCCTAATGAAATCTCTCAAAACATGATTCATTAACCTCATGAAACTGCTAGGTGCATTAGTTAAACCGAAAGGCATTACTAACCACTCATATAAACCATGTTTAGTTTTAAATGTTGTTTTCCATTCATCTTCTGCTTTCATTCTTATTTGATGATAACCATATTTTAAATCAATTTTTGAAAACAAATATAAACCATGCAATTCATCCAACATGTTTATTGGACATTTTTTCTATTCATCCAATTAGAAAAGTGTTCCAAGAGGTTTGGGACATTTTTTCAATTCTAAGGGGCATGGAAATTTTACTAGATCAGACATCTTTTCTGTTTATGGGACAGGGAAAATGATTTGTCTCGAGGGGATGCGAGATGCTTTTTCTTTGGAGTCGCCACCTGAATTTTAGAAAACCAGGAAAATATGAAAGGGATGATCTCATCTACTTTTTGACTATTTCTCAATATGATACTCAATATATGGCTACCACAGCACCCTAGTTTTAGTAATGACAGTAGATATATGCATATTCACACAAGCATATTAATAATAATGAAAAGTACAAGAAATTCAGCATAATTATTTACAAGGCTTTCCTAGTAAATACATTCGAAAAAGGAAAGGCAGATTGTGAAAATGTAAATCTAGTAAATACCTGCGAGACAAAGGTTAACACAACTATGTGCAATTCCATCTATTCATCCATTTGAACAACATATAGGTACAACAAAGAAGATTGATGCATCATGAATGATTAAACAGATGCACGTAGTTCATGCTCTTGCAGGAATTATTATAAAGCATTTCTAAATGATAAGATAAGCAATAAAAAATGATGATTGCATCATTGGACCGTAATATCGAAGCTTTATTTTAGATGAGTCAACTTTCGTGTTTATTGAATGCATATTGATGTAAAATGATGATTTGTTATGAGCAAAACTAGGCAGAGACTATTCAATCAGCATGCAAATTGCCAGTCTCATCACACAATCACAAAAATTTCTCAATTGCTGGCAACAATAAAGTAAAATACAGGACAGTAAAGTAAACGTGCAAAAATGATTATTTGGTCCTCAGATTTGACTGAGCTTTTTTTTGAGTTTTTGAAGCTTTAGGTTTATAGGATTTTCAAGCTTTCCTCATCGAGAGGTTAAAATGATGTGTGTAATGCAAATTTGTATACCTTTGAAGCATGCTTTGACAAAGATCTGGTTGGGTTTGGTTCAAAAGCGGTCTAAAAATCCTATAAAAAATGTAGAAGGTGGGCTAAAAGTGTGTGAATTGGGACTCCTAAGTCTTCAATTTGATAGTGTTTCAGTGTGCACATCTGCTTTTGGCTCCCTTTGGCTCTTACCTTTTGAAATGGGAGGCAGACACCCCTTTTTATAAGAAAATGTGTCAAAACAATACGTGATCATGCATCCCAAGGTGTGTGTGTGCATGCTTTTATGCATGTGAACGTGTACCGAAGCATATGATCATGCCTCTGCTGTGCATGATCACGGGCCTGGGGCGTTTGATAATTCTCTCACACGGCCTTTCTGAGCTCCAATCATGCTATTTTGGGGAGTTTTTTAGGGGTTTTGGACCTCTCTGATGCATTTCCAATTTTCACGTGTGAGTAAAATGTGTTCGGGTGTGGCCACATGCTACAAATTTGCTCAAGTGCTACTTCTCAGGATTACGCGCACTATTCTGAGATCACTTCCGAAAGTTTTTAGGGCTTTCGAGTGTCTTTCTGATTTTTTTTTCAAAATCGGCTTCCAATTTTCACGAAGTTGAACTCTAGTCTTATGAGATGAATACTAGTCTAACGAGTTGCACGTTTTGAGCGGCGGTTGCTCGAAATAAGCTACTTATCATTCTGATAATTCATAATTTCTAAAATAGGGGTATGACTTAATGATTCTGTAGCTGATTTTGCTTGGATTAGGCTTTTTAGACTTATAGCACGCTTTAGAGGTGGTACAAACGAGCAGACACTTGTCATATTCGGAGGGGTGTTTTCATCATTGGACCTTTTTGGGGATAGCCAAAATTTGATGTATGATAGTTGCCCCCTAATTCATGTGTGTTGCATAGTCCTCTGGTACTAATGTCAATACATGTGAAGCAATGCAGAGATGCGAAAACCATTTTTGGGAAGAGGTACTTACCTAATGGTACACAATTTAGTTTTTTAACATCAGGCCCATCATTATTGATGTTGTTTCGTTTGGTTAGCAGAGTCATCGCTTATTTGTGTGCTTTTTAAATCCCTTCAGGTGAGGTGAGATGATGCTTTCATACCCTCCTTAGGTGTTAAGCAAATGAAAGTGCTACTATAACCTATTGAGGTGTTAAGCAAATTAAGATGCTACTATAACCTACTAAGGTGTTGACCAAATGAAGATGTTACTATAACCTTCTAAGGTGTCAAAAAAAATTAATTTTAGATCAATGGTTGACCAAAAAAATTTTAAATTTCATTAATTAGTTTAAAATTTTAAACCTATACAATAATTTTTAAATCTATACAATAATTTTTAAATCTGTACAATAATTTTAAAACCTACACAATAATTAACAAATAATTTTTTTATTCAATTGTTAAAATTAAATTTTAGATCAATTATCAATTTGCTATTTATATTAATGAATAAAATTGGTCATTTATTTGAAATATATATCACTTAATTGTAAAGTTTTTAAATTCAAGAAAAAATTAAAAAATATATATATTTTATAGGTTTGAAAACTTTTAAAACTTTACAATTATGTTATATATATATTTTGAAAAATATTTATCAATTACTTATACTAAAAAAAAGTTACATGATTTAATTATATTCAGTAAAGGTCCAATATGTCTTAATTTACAAAGTTGAAGTTCCAATTTGACCTTTTTTGGTGGGTCCCAGAAGTCCAATTGTGCATGTTTGTAACATTTGTTAGGGCTCCGTCTCTATGAGGTCCAATTTGAGACAATTTTGAAAAAAAAGTTCCAAATGGGAACAAAAAAAACATAAGGGTCCAATCTAGTCCTAGGCGCATAATTCACGGTCCAATTTGTACCTTTGGCCTTTGATGAATAATGATATGAATTTTTGAGACAGTGATGTTAGATGCAGTATCCTAAAACATGCAATGCTCGTGTTTGCACAATTCATGTGTGTTTTTTGTGCGTGTTTTTGGCAAAATGCAAGTTCGGCACCCTAGGAGTATGTGTGCGGGGATCTCGGTGTGCACATGTGTGAGTTTTGGAGTGCGTGAGGGCTGGAAGAGCACATGATCAAGCGTTGGGTGTGTGATCAAGCACTAGGTAAGTGCCTGTTTCCACTGCTTAGTCTTGGTATACTGGTACAATTAGCGTGCAAGAGCATTTCATAGAGTTGACTAGTGCACAAAGCGTACTGCCTTCTTCCTTTATTGATTTGTACCTGTTTTATGCAATGCATGTGTTTTTATGAATGCATGAGATGTGATCCATGATGTTTATCTCAGGCAGAGTGAATACATCCTCGCTAGTTGTGAGTGGGAGAGGGATCAGCTACATGTGCGACTGGCGGCTTTTGAGATGGATGTAGAGGATGCAAAGCCTGGCTCGGATGACTAGGATGCCTAAGTGGATTCAGCTATTGTTCTTGATGGCACCCATAGTCGATGTAGTTATTTCTAGGAAGGTATAGGCTTTTGGCTATGGTTGTTCATTGTTGTACTATTTTCTTGAGGTTATGGACTCTGGGCGTTGTATTTTTGGCATTTGTCCCTATATTTTGTATTGGTGGTTGCTATTGTTGCATTCTAGATTAACTGACTTGTATGTTCCTGATTGTAACATTTATTCATGTATCGTGACTATTCTATCTAATTATTCTACTTCGTCTACCTCTTTATTTTATTTTTTTTTCCTCTTTTGCATCGGGCATCTCTTTTAAGAGCTCTTCGCACCTATCTGGGTATATTTTTCACTTTTTCCCTCTTTTGCCTAGGGCATCTCTTTTTGGAGCTCTTCGTACCTAGCTAGGCTTTTTTTTTTGAGGTTTGATGACAGTGGCTGGCAATTTGGAGGAGAAATAGTGAAACAGGTAAGAACTGCAAGCATATAACGAAAAGATACAAATTGTACTTAGCATGCTCGATGGATTTGGATGATAATGATCTATTGCATTTTCTCAAATGTACTTACATGACTTGACAAGAATTCGTATATTTACTAAAAACATTTAAGAAAAGCATAGTTGCATTTATGCAAATTTTGAATCGACAGTACCCCTATCCTTAGTCATCCTTTTCAGGTTTTCTAACTAAGTATTTTCTCTCAATTTCTTTGACTTTTACCTAGGCCGCCCTTTTGGGTTTTCAACCTAGTGGGAAATCCTCTAATTTTTACCTGAGCTGCCTTTTCTCAATTTTTAACTCAGGGTTTTTTTTTTGCTCTAGACATGGTACTTCTTCAAGCGGTCTATATTGGTAGGCTTAGAGAACTTGTTGCCTTCATAATCCATTAGCTTAATAGCTCCTCTTGATAGAATGGTTTTTACCAAATAAGGGCCTTTCGAGTTTAGCATGCACTTTCCTCTAGGGTCTGAGACATTCTATTTAGCTTGCTTTAGCACCCAGTCTCTTGCTTTCACACTCTTATGTCTAACTTTTTTATTGAAGGCTCTAGCCAATTGAGCTTGATACAGTTGCGTATGATACAGTGCCTTCAGTCTGACTGTCCAGGATGGTAAAGTTGTTGTGCCTTTGTCGAACCCATTGCGCTTCAGGTAGTTCAGATTCAATTGCTATTTGTAGTGATTTGATTTCATTTCCACTAGGGAGTACTGCTTTAGATCCATATACTAGTGAAAAAGGGGTGGCCCCTGTTAAAGTTCTAACTGTTGTTTTGTATCCATACAATGCGTATGGTAGTCTATCTACCTAATCACTATAAGTCTGAGTCATCTTTGACAAGATCTTTTTGTTGTTTTTATTTACAGCTTCAACCACCTGCTTATGGGCTTTAAGGTAAGGATTTGTGATGCTCCACCTTATACCTCCTTAGTAATTCCATTGTTTCCCCTTAGAACTGAACACCATTATCTGAAACTTTATGATAGGGAATCCCATATCGATAGAATATATTTTTTCTTATGAACTTTGCCACTTGTTTTTCCCCAAGTTTTGTGTATGATTCTGCTTCGACCCACTTTGTGAAGTAGTCGATTGCTACTAGGATAAAACTGTGCCCATTCGAGGCTTTTAGGTGAATTTCTCTGATTATTTCTAACCCCCATACTGAGAAGGGCCATGAAGAAGAGATATAGTGTTCCTCTGTTGGGGATGATGGCTGATGTCCCCATGAGTTTGGCACTTCTGGCACTTTCTTATGAATTTGATGCAGTCTTCCATCATCGTCATCAAGAAGAACCCTTGTCTCATTAACTTCTTAGCTAGGATGGCACCATTCATGTGCAGACCATAAACACCCTCGTGTACTTCTTCCATTGCTCTAGCAGCTTCTATCTCATCTAGACATTTGAGTTGTATCCCGTTTGAAGTTCTTTTGTATAATACATCCTGGTGTGATTTTGATGCCAATTGCCAAATGACTACCTTATCTTTTTCAACTGCCTTCTCATGGTAAATTCTCTTTATGAGGTATTACTGTATATCGTAGAACCAGGGTTTGTTGTTTGCTTTCAATTCTGCTATTTTGAGGCATTTATGGCAAGGTTGCTCAGAATTGAGTAGGATTAGGGGCTTCATGGGCATTTTAGTCGGTCCTTCCCATACTGATGCTAGGGAGGTGAGTACGTCTGCCATTTGGTTATGGTTTCTAGGGAGATGGGGGAATTTGCATTTTTGGAAAGATAAGGTGAGCTGTTATAGGTGGCTTAGACACGGCCTTAAGTGTTGTTCTTTCAGTTCCCATTCCTTTGTTTTCTGATTGATTACCAACATGGAATCCTAAAATATTTTAACTTTTATCACTCCCAAAGCTATCAAAGATTCCATGCCAAGTGCACATGCTTCATATTCTACCTCATTATTTGTAACCCTGAACGCTAGTTTCTTAGCAATCGGTATCACTTTGCCTTCTAGTGTTAGGAGTATAATCCCGACTCCTGCTCTGAATTGACTGACTTCCCCGTCAAAGTACATATGCCATCCTTACACCTCAATGGTCGTGCTGAGGTCATCTGGGAAGTCTAATTGAATTTCTTCTGAATCTTTAATTGGGTTGAGGGCTAGGAATTCAGTGACTGCTCTCCCTTTCACTGTCCTTTTAGTCAGATAATGCACGTTAAATTTTTTAAGTAGAATGAGCCACTTGGCAAGTTTTTCCACTGGGGACGGAGCTTCGTAAAGATGCTTCATAAGATCCATTTTGGACAGCTTGAATCTTGTATGATTGAAAATAGTGTCTGAGCTTCTTCATTGCCTATACCATTGCTAGGCATATTTGTTCGACTTAACTATACTTTTTCTCATAAGGCAGCATTTTCTTACTCAGGTAGTAGACTGCATGTTCTACTTCCCCTTCTCCCTCTTGGGCTAGCATTACACCGATTGCATTCCCTTCAATGACTAGATACAAGGTTAATGGCAATTGAACTTAGGTGGTTTCAGAACTGGTGGACTGGCTAGGTAGTTTTTGATTTTGTTAAATGCTAGCTGACACTGGTCGTTCCATATAACTGGCTTATCTTTTCCGAGTAGCTTGAAAATGGCCTCGCAAACTGCTATTAACTTAGTGATGAACTTGCTTATGAACTGTAGTTTCCTAGAAACCCTTTGATTTCTTTCTCTTTTTTGGCACTGGCATTTCTCTAATTGCTTTTGCTTTATCTGGATCCACTTTGATTCAATTCTGGTTGATAATATATCCCAGCATCTTGCCTGAAGTCACCCAAAATATGCACTTTTTGGAATAAGCCTAAGGCTGTACTTTTCAACCCTTCTGAGGAATTTTTTGAGAGCAG
>CATIWM010138643.1:0-12038 GCA_949671775.1 Mallotus repandus
TTTTTTTATCTATTTTCAGTAAGTAATATATATTACATATAAATTCTCATAATTAATATATATTTAAATAGTAAAATTTGATCATTAGCGACGAAATTAAAATTTTGCGACGGAATTTTCCGTCGCAAAAATAACATAATAAAATAGAAAATCGAATACTTTAGCGATGAAAATAATTAATCTGTCGCTAAAATTAGCGACGGAAATAATTAATCCGTCGCTAAAAATAGCGACGGAAAATGAAGATCCGTCGCTAATTCAGCGACAAAAAATGAAATTCCGTCGCTATATCAGCAACGGATTTTGAAAATCCGTCGCTAAATCAGCGACGGATTTTTAGCGACGGAAAAATTTTGTCGCTATAATTTAGCGACATATTAGTAATTTCCGTCGCTAAATTAGTGACAAATTTTCAATTTCCGCCGCTAAAATTTAGCGAGGAGCGTTTTACCTACGAAAAATTTTCCGTCACTAATCTGTCGCTAAGTTATTTAGCGACGGAATTTTTTAATTTAGCGACGAAATTTTCCGTCGCTAAATTGCCAGAATCTTGTAGTGCATGATAAGTGAACAATTCTCTAGGCAACAATGAAGTTTAAATACTCCTTCAAGAATGGGACTCATCCTCAGGAATAATTTGGACAATAATCCATTATGAGGACACATGTTAAAGGAACCAAAGTTTACGGTAATGATACAAATACATTCCGTCACATAGGAAGGAAGAATATGAAATTATTAATAGATGAGCAATTCATAATGGACGAAATGGGAATAATATGAATAAGAATAGACCTATTTCTAATTAGAATTTTTTTGGCATGGCCAACCCAACAGCCTAGGTTATATGAGCAAAAGGTAATTCATCAACGGAGAGGCATGGGGGATAATACTTCACATGTAGAATGAGTCATTCCTAAGGGATAAGTACAAAATAATTAGGCATATTTGCATCAAATACAGCCTCAAAGGATGGAAGTTGATGTAAAGACTGTTTGTGATGTGGTGCAAGACCTTTATAGACTCGGTTTGCACCAAATCAGCCATTAAAAAATTCCATAAACCTTATCCTAACATAATTGATAGAGATAATCCTTATCAAAGGGGTTATCATATTCTAGATTTTCTTTTATTTTTTTCGAGAGGATGGTCAGTCAACTTTGGAGCATATCGCATGCTTTACCATTCAATATGGCAAACTCGCCAATTATGATAAGTTTTCAAATTTCAAGTTAAGGCTTTTCCTAAAACATTGACTGGAGCAACTTTCAAATGGTATGCCGCTTTACCAGATGTTGGTATCCTACAAGCATACGAAACACTCAAGTAATATAGTAAATTAAGTATGAGTATCATTCCCATAGAGATTAGCTATTGATTATTATTTCACTTAGTTAATTATTTTTCTAAATAAATCAATTAAAATTAGAATTAAAAATTTAGGCAAAACCTGAATTAATCATAATCTTAATACCAAAGACTTAAACAAAATTAAATCAATGCAAATTTAACTAAACAAACGATTAATTATGGATGTATGCACTAGAATATCACCTTTCACTTAGTTCATATATTAACTCATGTTCATATATTAACTCATTAACATTCTACTTTAACCTTATTTGAATTATGGATATGTTGCTTACCACTAATGTTCTTTTAACTCTCGCTCTCTCAAGCAATTATAAGTCAGTTTAGTTAGTTCAATTATTAATCCAAACTTATGGACTCTCGCTTCGCTTAGTTAAACTAATAAATCCTTAACTGAATTCAAGCATAAGGTAAAACATGCAATATTAAGTATTTAAAAGGCATCTTTACTCAATTGCACTAAATATATTTTATTCTAGATCCTAAGCATTAGTCACATCTTGGTCTTATAACACTTATCATACTATTCTAATTAAACTTTAAACATAAATTATGCATCATCTTTCGATCTTAACAAACTTCAACCATAGTAGACATAAAATATCAATAAAGCATAAGAACGAAATCCATATGCAAGAAATTTACTTTAATTGAAGAAAAATAATAAAAGTCAATACATCCCTAAGTTACTTAGGTCCATACTAGTACATAATGAAAATCTAGCCTAACAAATTTATGATTACAAGAGCATAACTCATAGAAATTCTTACAAACATCCAAAAGAAAAAAAGAAGAAAAATTGATTAAAAAAATCCCTTTAATCTTAAAGCCTTTTGAATGCTTAAACTCCACAAGCAATGATCTTAATGACAAATGAATGTTTTTGTGTTTTAGAATAATAAGATGATGAGAGAAATTAAAAAGACGATGAAAAGATGTTAAATAATGATAGTAGATGTCCTTATATAGTAGTATGCTCCCCTTGTCTGAATTGGATTCAAATTAGCCTTAAAAAGTTAAGTCCTTTTTGGATTCGAACATTGTAATATGGTTATGTTATTATTTAACATGATTGTGCTAAAACTACGAATTTAACTTTGACTGATATAGCACGATTGTGTTGATGTTGGACACTTGTCATACCTCAAAATTTGGTGGTCCTCGATTACGGTCCAATAATGACAATAATCTAAAAAACTAGCAAAAATTGCTTATTAGTATCCTTTTTTATGTGTGCTAGTCCAAGCTTAAAACCCTAAAACTTGAAAACACCAAAAGTTGGACTTGTAGGGCAATAAACTAATCACCTAATCAATCAACCGAGCCTCCATTTAACCAACAAAACTTTTAAAATCATGAATTGCATACACTGAGTGACCACCGCTTAAGCGTGTAGTTACTTAGATATGCAATTCATTAAGTTGGTACTTGTTTCATTGAACCGAATTTTAGTTGGCTGAAATTGAAAGCTAGTTCACTGAACTGAAAGTCCAACAAAAAAAAAACTTTTCATTAAAAAAGCCCTCATAACTGAAATTTGGTAAAACTATGTAACTAGGGAGTTACGTGAGCATACATATGGCCGCACATGAGAGTGTGTGTTATATGCATGTGCATGACCATGAATGCCACTCATGGCTACGCACTAAATGGCACATTGCCATATCCTCCACATGTGGGCATGCACCCCTGTGCGTACCTATACATGTAATCCCTCCCTCACAGGCAAATACGCATCTTTAGTGCATGTACAAGTTTCACAAATGTACACAAGCTAGAAAATTCATCTGTCTATAAATACCTCACTTTTTCTATTTTTTGGGACTTTTCAGACACCTTACTAAAACTCTATTAGACCGAAGATTCAGGACACCCTTTTCTAAGACTTTTAATCAATTCTCCTTATTTTTCTTAGGATTTGTAGAACCAACTCGACTATCATCTTTACCAAAGTACGCTTTAAAGGCATAATTGTCTATAATTTTGCATTATTTTGCATATTCGAACAAGGATAGCTTGAACGAATCACTCTTGAAACGTCAATTGTTTCTATTCTTTAATCAAGCTTTGTTCATAATCCGAGGACCCAAAATAATAATAATCATATTATTTTATTATAAATTGCATTTTCTCTTCTACTCCTATTCTATTATTATTTTATCGGCTAGCAAATTGAGACATTTGTTGTGATTTGTATGGTGAAGGTTGGCCATGTTGTTTGCTAATTGTTAATTGTTATTATTTATCCAATTCTTAGGTGTGTGCCAAAAAGATTAGTGGTGAATTTTTATGAGCATGCTAGAGGATTAATTCTTTAAAATAAAACCTGACTTCTTTCAGACGAATTGTAGATTCCCAAATGCCTTTACCATAATTTTTTTAGATTTCAAGCATATGAAATAAAAATTTAATGATGAATTGAGCTTCTTAAACAGTAAAAGAAAATTATATTGACTAGAATTTAGTACAAGCTGAAAGATAACTTTTGCTTTAAAGCTAACGATGAAATGTTGTTGTAAAGTAAAATTTTATGCTGAAACTAAAATTTGTTGATGATTGGTTATGGATAATGATTGATGATTGGTTGATTGTTGGTTATGATTAGTGGATGGTGCTTT
Organism: Mallotus repandus; assembly: GCA_949671775.1. NCBI lineage: Eukaryota > Viridiplantae > Streptophyta > Magnoliopsida > Malpighiales > Euphorbiaceae > Mallotus > Mallotus repandus. Next base: position 3,990 of record CATIWM010138643.1, read on the forward strand.
GTATTTATAGTAACAAATAAATACTTCTCCAATAAGTTTTTCTCTCCATCTGTCATCAATTAGAGAATTGAATGCTCGTAACCTTCATTTGCCTCATTTATATCCAATCCCAGCTGGTCTCATTCCAATGGGAGCTAATCAACTATCCCCTGCTTCATGGGTGTAGTCCCTTTCTATATCTTATTAGTCTATTCTTATCCTTCCTTCGAAGCTATGTTCATTTATTCATCTCTAATTTTCTATTCAACGAAGGTTCTAATTAATCTCCTTACTCAAGAATTTGCAAAGATATAGGAGATATCAAGTGATGATGAGGTTGATGATAGTGTTAATCATGGTTCACTTCCCCATGTCTTTCAAAGTTCCAGAATTTTCTTACTTTATCACCAGGTTACCTCCACATCAAAAATCTTCTTGTCTTGTCTTGGCCATTAAGTCATATTGGTTATGGGTTGGGCTTTAAAATTTTATCTAATCCAGGTTGGTCAATAATTTAATGGACTTTAACATATTTTAACCTAGAAATTCAAACATGGCACAAATAGTTATTTTAATTGCATTTTCATATGGTGCATTGCATTTTCTAGCTTCGAATGTGATTTTACTCAAGCATGCACTTTTTTCATAATAAATATCACATTTAAAAGATTTAATTTGCATTTTGCATCATTTACTGTGAATTTTGTATTTTTAGTATAAAAGTCACGTTTTCATCATAAAAATATCATTTTTACACTCTTAATATTTTATCACAAAAAATTGCGCTTTTCTACTTCTAAAATCATATTTTCAATGTCATAATCACACTTTTCATAATCTTGCATAAAATTAACTTTCTGCATTGGATTTTCATTTATCATAATCTAAAATCATTGATTTGCATCGAATTTGAGTTTGCATAAACCTTATACTAAGGTTATAATAATTGCACGAAATTCATAATTCTAATTATTTTTGCAAATAATATAACTTTCAGTGCATGGTCGTTGTGAATTTTAATTCAAGTTAATCTTCATAAAAACTACATTATTAGACTAGAAATTCTACTTGCGGGTTCTATGATAAAAATAATATAATTTTAATTATTATTGTAGTCTCTTTAGCTTTATTTCTTTCCGTCTTGATAATGACATCATTTGAGACATTTTTGTTATTTTCATGATTCTGTTGAACTGTGATGCTTTCTATATGTGTCTTTTATTATCTTTTAGTTGCATTATCATTTCTTACCAATTCTATTATTTGTCAATGTTTGGGCGTGATGTGCATACTTGTCCTAACCTTTGTTTTTACATGTGTTTATTAGATCTAGAACTAGATTTACTTTTTTGTACTTTTTCTCTCTTTTTCTTTGTATATTCTAGAAAAATCATGTAAATAATTATAAATAATTTATATTTTCTTTATTCCTACTTTACTCTATTGTGGGTGTGTGTATATAAATGGTCATACCGAAAGTAGAGTGTTGTGAACCTATAACGAGTCCCATTGTGAACCTATAACGGGTCTTGCAGTACTAAAGTTTCTAGAAAAGAAAGAGGTAATGCTCATTGATGAAGATCCATTCCAACCTATTGCATTAGTCAATTGCATAAATGCTGACTTGAGGACATTATTGAATTTGAAGAAGAAGATCATAGAGAAAAAAAATCTATGATATTCTTGGTCAGCCCTCTAAGAAATACACCTTTAGGGTGAAGTATACCAAGCCACCATACACAAAAATTCTAATAGAGTCTATTAAACCAATGGGATGAGTAGACAAGTTTCATGATTCTAATGCAAGACAATGTCATAGACCAAATATGCCTGGGAACGAACGGATATAAACTTCAAGTAGAAAATTACCACAAAAAATAGGAGATTTTATGCACCAAATGCTTTTAGAAAATAATTATAGACTAAGACTAAAAGCTAACCCTAAGTTTATGGTTCCACTACTAGTGTAACCAAGCTAGTAGTGGCATAGAGTGGAGTAGAAAAAGTTTCCTCAGTCTTTGACTTGTGTGTAGAAATGGAGGATGTAAAGATAAAGAGTACTTGTAAAAAGATGAAAGAAGGTAGAAACTTCAATATAATGCTAGATTAAAATTCAAGAGGAAACCAATCAAAGTTTCAACCTTACATAAAGTGGAGTCTATTGGCAGTTCAAAAGATTAAGATGTTGTATATGACAACTTTGAAATGGATGGATGTTGCATTAAACCAATATATTTTTCTTATGCTACATCTTTTATGACTCTTCATCAAGAGTTTGTGATAAAAGAGGTTAAGGAAGACATTATTGAAATTCAGAATATTATAAGGACAACATCTTTGAGTGATATGAAGGATCATTTCAATGACATTATAATCTAGGCTACTAAGCCAAATCAATCCAAGAGAGTAATCTTCAAAAAAGCCATATGTAGTGATGACAAAACACATCAAGCCAATGTATAAAAGAGCTCACCTCAATGGAAAGCCATTTTTTAGAGTGTTAGTTGACAATGGATCAACAGTAAATATAATGCCTCTCATGTTACAATAATTAGAAAAAAAAGAAGATGATTTGATTGCTACTAATATTTCTATGTCAATTTTTATAGGTGAAATAACCAAAGCATTAGGGGTTTTGCTAATTGAGATAACTTATGGAAGTAAGAAATCCATTAGTGCTTTTTTTTTGTGGTAGACTTAAGAGCAAGTTATAACATTTTTTAGGGAGGGACTAGATTCATATCAACTAGTGTGTGCCATCTTCTATTCATCAATTTTTCTTATTCTAGAACGACAAAGAAGTATAAGTTGTTTGGGTGGACAATAAAGAAGTAAAAGCCATATATGGAGATGACAAAACACATAAAACCACTGTATATTATAGCTCACCTTAATGGAAAGCTATTTTTTAGAGTGTTGGTTGACAATGGATCGGTAGTAAATGTAATGCCACTCAGGTTACTGCATGCCTCAAGAAAAAGAAAAGATGATTTGATCACCACTAATATTTTTATGTCAACTTTTATAGGTAAAATAACAAAAGTATTAAGGGTGTTGCTAATTGAGATAACTATCGGCAGTAAAAAATACATCAATGCTTTCTTTGTGGTAGACTTAAGAGCAAGTTATAATATTTTTCTTGGGAGGGACTAGATTCATACCAATTGGTGTGTGCCATTTTCTCTTTATCAAATTCTCTTATTCTGGAATGACAAAGAAGTTGAAGTTATCTGAGTCAATAGAAAAGAAGTAAAAGCCATCTGTTGAGAAGGCAAAACACATAAAGCCACTGTATATTAGAACTCACCTTAATGGAAAGCCATTTTTTAGAGTGTTGGTTGATAAAGGATCGATAGTAAATGCAATTCCACTAAAGTTACTATATGCTTTAAGAAAAAGAGAAGATGATATGATTGCCACTAATATTTCTATGTCAACTTTTATAAGTGAAAAAACCCAAACATTAGGGGTTTTGCTAATTAAGATAACTATTAGCAGAAAGAAATCCATTAGTGCTTTCTTTATAGTATACTCAAGAGTAAGTTATAAGGTTTTACTTAGGAGGGACTAGATTCATGCCAACAAGTGTGTGTCTTCTTCTCTTCATCAAATTCTCTTGTTTTGGAATGATAAAGAAGTATAAGTTGCTTGGGTAGACAATATGTTAATGTTATACCCTAGGCCCGTTGTAAATGTCACTTGAACATATAGGGTTGCACACTTTGAATTGGCTTAAAATAGTCTTTAGGTTTACTATTTCTAGATTCATTAAATGTAATTTTGTCTAGATTCAATGAATTATATAATAGCAGTTTACCTTGGTTAAAATTCCTACTTACTCTATATATATATAACAAATAGATCAGCATTGGGTTTTAATTAATCTGTATGAAAAATGGATATGTTACATTAATATGATTAATGTTTTAAACATTTATAATTATTTAATTTGATTAAATAGTGTTAGCATTGTTGATATACTTGAACTCCTTTCTTGTTTGAACAAAATTTTTGTAATCTTTTTTATTAATATGATTAAATAAAACATATTCAATCTGTCTTGTCTAAATTCGTAATTGCTACCTATTTAAGTGTTAAATAGGTATAATAGTTCTTAAACATATTTATTTTTAAAGGGATTTGCTCAAATGTTAAAGAAAATAATATATTTTAAACAGATTAATGAAATTGTAATATGATTACAATAATTTAGGGTTTTTGGTAGTAGCTCATTTAAATGCCCCTTAACCACCGCCCGCTAACCAGCTAGTGGGACCGCCGCTAGGGGCAATGCTCCTTGACCCTGAATTGATATGTCACGTAATTTATTTTGGACATAATAGTAATTAATTTTAACAAAAATTAAATTATTATGTGTTGACCATTTGCATGATCAAACTCCTAATTTTGATTTTGACAATCAATTTAAGTTGTTAATGATTTTATTCAAGTGTGTAGGTAGGGCTATAAACAAGCCGGGCCGAGCTAAGTTTTGAAGTGCACAGGCACGGCTCGGCCTAATGGAAGGGTGTTCAAGCTTAGGCTCGAGCTCGTATATTTAGAGATTTAGAGCTCGAGCTCGGATAGAGTCGAGCTAGAGCTCGGATAGAGTTAAGCTCGAGCTTGTTCGCAAACAAGACTCGAATTGTGCGCATTTAACTGCTCATTTGAAAGCTCGTTAATGGGCTCATCTTTGAGCTCATTTGCGAGCTCGTTTGCAAGCTAGTTTGTGAGCTCATTTGCGAGCTCGTTTGTGAGCTCGTTTGTACCTAAAAAAATGGATCTAACAATAATATATAAAGAGAATAAACTTTAAAGCATAAAAATAAAATTATAAGTATATACTAAATAAGTAGTAATGCATGAAAATATTACAGTCATCCTCCAATACATAAAGTTAAAAAAAAGGAAAATATCACAATCATTAATGTTTGAATTAAGTAGCAACAAGTCTTAAATATCTTGAAGCATAGAGAATAACAACCCCCAATGAAAATAGTAGCCCAAACACTGAAAGGAGCAGCCCCAACATAAAAAATAGCAGCCTCCGACATCAAAAATAGCAGCCCTGGCATAAAAAAGAGTAGCCCCATCATTGAAAATAGCGCAACAGGCAGCCTGAAAACAACACAACCAGCTTGAAAAAAGCAACTCCATCAATAACATTCACCAACAATATTTAATATCAGCAACAACATCAACTACAACAACACATGCAACATCAACATCACAAGTAGCATTCAATTTCACTAAAACAACACATAAACACATCAAATTTTAGCGACAATAAAGCATAAAATTAAGCTACCATAGGAAACTTTCAATTAGTTCATGAAGATAAAGGTATTGTAATTTCCTTGAAGTCCTTTTGATCCTATAAAAATAGCAAAAAATTAGCAAATGTAAAACAAAAAATAAATATGAACTTGAAAACAAATTATTGCCCTAAAAAACACAATGTTTATTGGTCTTTACAACATCTTATTCATGTACACAACCTAATGTTTATTGGTCTTCACAACATCCTATTCATGTACATAACCTATGCACCACCCCGATGATTCAAATTTCCATCAGTTAAGGCTTCAGGTAGGGCAGAAAGGAACAATAAGAATTCCCACCTTATAAATTGTCAACACTATAACATGCTACATTGAGATCATACTAATGTTATGAAGAACAAGCACATTCATCCTGTAACATCAAGTGATCACAATAGATTTTGTGTTGTGATTTTTTTTCTTTTTGCTCTTTAATGAAGAATATAATGGTAGGCATCACCTTAAATTGAGAAAATTTTAATTGATGAAAAGCCAGGGCATTGAAGTTATCACCATGTACATGATGGAACCAAAATTTATGTATTACCTTGAAGTTGAGACATAAAACCATCAACTTTATCAACAGTAGTTCCATAGAAAATAGCATAAAAGAAGTTCATTTCAGCCAAAGCCTAAGATGAACATAAAAGACTTACATCAATATCAAGTCATACCTACCTCAACCATTTTCTCATCTATAATATTGGTGAAAGGGAGGTATAGTCTCAATAAAGCTGTGAGATAGCAAGAAAAAATTTACCCACAATGTCGATTGAACTCAAGACTCTAGAAACACATGCTCAAAAGAACTTCAAGATTTAAAAATTCTACCTCATATTATTTAAAAGCTTGATATCTATCTACACACCATTTAGTATGGAGGAACTGGACTTGTAAAGGATCTCTTCTGACCATATCTTATAGGGGAATGTGACCTACTCAGATCACGATACCTATCCCTGCCATTGTCTCTTCTATTCCTTGACTTCCAGTCCATCCTTCTTCCTTCATCCCCACTACCTATACTATTCCACTCTCGTGAGTCGTGACCTTTCACTATCCCGATAGCGATCTCTCTCCTTGTCTCGATCCCTATCAAAATCATCAATCATTAGCCATAATCATTCACAACAAAATTAATTTCAAAATCATCAAGAAATTTGCCATATGTTGTCGCTGCAAATCAATGTTTCAGCCATAATTGAGAATTCAAAAATAACGGATCAAAACACACAGTCGCTTAAACAAGAAGAAAATTAGAAGAATGTAGTAAGGAAAAACGATAAAGAAAATGAAGCAATAAGTCTCTATTTAACAGAATAGATCTAAGTAAGAAGTTGTTGGTGGCGACCTGGTGTGTGCAAGTTAAAGAAAAAGTGATTTATTGGTATCAATGAAGAAGAGATCTAAATGACGATTTATGGTAATAAAGGGAGTAGAGGAAGAGGAAGATACCAATGGTGATGGAGAAAATGATGACCGGCGATGTGAGGACGAGGGTGACAGAGCATTGGAACAACTTGGGGGATGTAGACGGTTGTTGAAGAAGAAGTGAAGATACTAAAAAGAAGAGAACATAAAATTAGGTTAAATGAGAGGTGGCTAGGTTTGTGAGAGAGTGTTTCTTTTCATTATATATGAGAGGTTCTAGGGCTTGAGTGTTACTATTCTTTTCATATAAACACTATGTAGTTTTGAGACAATACTTTATAGTTTTTTATTTATCAAAATTAGGTATTTTTATTTTAAAATTATAAATTTTTAAATTAAAATTATGTAATTTTAAATTATATTGAATAATTAAAAATAATTTTAATTAATATTAATATTTTATAATTCAAATTATATATGTTTATAAAAATTTTAATTAAAGTATATTTATTTATTACTAAATTAGTATTACATAATAATGTTAAGTTTCTTTGTAATATTGAAATTGCTTGTAACATTAAAACAACGTAGTTTTGATTTAGAACTATGTACTTCTACAATAAACTTATACAAAATTAGATTATAATTTATAATTTAAATCATATATTTATTTAGTGAAAAAATTAATTAATATTACAAAAATTACTAAACATTTTAGCCATAATTGATACTTGGTATTCTTACAGTTAATAGGTTCATAAGATAAATTTAGCTATAACTAATACCCAATAATTAGTAATCTAATATTATAGTTAGTAATTTTGTAGTAATATTATAGTTGGTGATTTTAGTGGTAATTTTAATGGCTATTGATACTTAATATTTAATAATGTTATACAAAATCACCATGGTTTTGTTAAGTAACGTGTGTTGTCTCTATGCCGTGTGTGTATATTGAGTTAACAAAAAAAAAAAAAATCTAATCTTATAGTTAGTAACCTTGTAGTAACCATGTAACCATATAATGATATTAAACTAATTATTTTTAATAGTAAATTCATATATATGATAATACTCATTTGCATTCTAATAATATTAAATTATTAGTAACCTTGTAGTAACCATGTAACCATTTAAACTAATAATGATATTAAAGTAGTACTTAATCTAATCTTATAGCTAGAAGCCTTATAGCAACCTTGTAGTAATCATATAGTTGGTGATCTTAGTAGTTAGTAATTATATTAGTCTATTGATACTTAGTGTTTAGTTAACTTGAAGTTCATAGGTTTATAAGTAGTAATTTAGCTATAACCATATAATGATATTAAACTAATTATTTTTAATACTAAATTAATATATATGATTATACTAATTT
>CATIWM010138650.1:0-34994 GCA_949671775.1 Mallotus repandus
CACTTTTAGCACTCTTCTTTTTCTCACTTTTAATCTCCTCAGCTTGCAGACCATCGTCATAAAGGTCTACAAATGTCTAAGGGTTCATCATTTGCAAGCTTTCAACCAAATTAGGTGATACATTTCAAACAATCATCCTAACCTGATCCTTCTCCGCTAGCTTATTTTTCATTAATCCTGCCTTGTTCATGAATTTAGTCAGGAAATCAGAAAATGATTCATTGGGCTTCTGCTTAGTCAATTCCAAATCTCTGATAGACACCTCAAGTCTGGTATTATGATCATACTATTTCAGAAAATTAGTACATAATTCTCTCCAGTCAGCTCGGATAGACTTCTCTAACCCATGATACCAATTAACAGCCATACCCTCTAAGGATAGCACAAACAGCTTGGTAACTATAAATTGAGGAGCCTTTGTGGTGCTTATAGTAGTTATATATTGACTAAGGTGGATTCTTGGGTCTTCAGTACCATCAAACTTCTGCAGCTGTGGCATCTTGAACTTATCAGGCAGCTTATCTTCCTCAAATTGCATCATATCATCAAAATCAAACGAGTATCCCATACCCTGTCCTCTCATCAATTCTTCCATTTTAGACATCTTCTCAGTCAGTGCTTTCATCTGCTTGGATTCTAGCTCTTGAACTTGCTCAAGTGATTCCCTCTTTGCTTTTTTAATAATGTAGTTCTCAATATCCTCCAATTTCACTTCAGCATTTGGTGCATTCCTAGTATCATTCATTGGTTGCCCCCTAGCATTATCAAGTGGTGCATCTACAATTGGTGGATTAGAAGCAACACGAGGTGCAACAGTAGCGATCGTAGGTGGTGGCATTAATCCAACCAAAGCTTGTCTTAGTTCATCTTGCATCATTGCTCTCATGTCACCCATCAATGCTCCTTTGATGTCCTCTAGGGTCCAATTTTCTTGTTCCATCTCTTTTGTCTATATGATTGGTGTTGGTGTAGCTTCCAAGTAAAGCGGGTTGATTGGGCTCTTTTTCAAACTGCGAAGGATCTCTTTGGCTATAGGCTTTGGGCTTGAATCAGTCCTTGCCAATCTGCCACCTTTTCATTCCTAAACACAGGAAGACCCAGATGAATCTATGATGGCTGAAAAATAAAGGGTTAGTATGATGCATGTGCTATGCAACGAGTAGCAAATAACAAGTAGTAAGTCAAGTATACAAGTATCAAATCAAGTGTACAACATACATCCTACCAATCTTATTCCTCCCACACACGTGTTCAATGGTGAGTTCCTTTTCCTAGGATTTTTGGTCTGGGCCTCAATATCAATAGAGGATATCAAAAACCGACGAGCATGCCAAATCTCTCGAAGCAATAAAAGCATAAAAACAACATTCCTAGGTATAAAAGGGTAGCCCAATGTTTATTAGCCCAAATGGGTTTCTAAAGTGTGGGCTTGGGCTTTTATAGATAGAAATACCTCATGGCAGTAAACACAAGCAATTTGGGTAGATCCTATGGGAAGTTACTAGGCCACTACATGAGCTGAGTCTGGTGAAAAGGTTAATGTTCCCTTAGCAAAATGCCCTCCTTTAAGACTTGAGTCACAGGCCAAGGTCAAAGGGGCCTGGCATCCTTTACCAACTCGAGAAAAGATTACCCCCCTTTAGGACTTGGGTTACAGACTCTGGTCAGATGAGCCCGATAATCTCTCTTGAATTAAGTTAAGGCTAAGAGTGATGGTTAGCCAATTTACAATCCCAGGAAGCTAGTGGAATTAAGGGACTATAAACCAATGCCATCGGCTAATAGAGACATGCAAAAATGAATGCAAGAATAAAATAGTAATTAATAAAATAATTCTAAAGAACACAAGTAGAATCATTATCTCTTATCCCTAGTGGAGTCGCCACTATAGACGGCGGGGTTTAGCGCACGCCCAAGTTTATTGCAACTGCGACACTGTTTGAGCTTAGGGCTCTTGGGAACACACTACTATATTATAAAGACATAGCGTGGAGATGAGGAGTCACCACCCAGGGTAATAACAGGGACAAACCGAAGGTGGTGGTAACTTGATTCTTTAATACAAGCTAGCACCACAACCAGGAGTTCTGGATACGGAATACCAATTTCTTTTAGTCTTGTGTTCATCTAGAACTATCTTATTAATTACTATCTTATTCCCTAATTACATACAATTTCGTTAAATCCTAATTAACATCCATCTAACCCTAAGGCAACCAATCCATGAAAAAGCAAATAAAAAATGCATTTGAGGCGTAACGTCCCTAAATCCAAACTACACTTGATTTTAATTTTAAGTTAGCTAAATCTATATTTTTATTTATAAGTGAAATGGAACTAAAGGTGGGCCTATATTTTAATTGTATTAGTGAACTTAAATCTATCATTTTAATTTTAAAAGTGGGCCCAAGTCTACCAAATTTAAGAAAAAAAATGGATTTGATTTAATGGACCTAATTCTACTTATTTGAATTTAAATGAAATGTTCTTAAATCTATTTATTTTAAAAGAAATTATTTAAAGGGCTAAGCTAAGTCTAAATTTATTTTAAATTACATAGAATGGGCCTAAAGTCTAAATTAACCTAAATGGACTTAAATTATTTTTAATTAAATCTAAAACCAATTTTAAAGCCTATTGATTAAGTGAATTAAGACCTACACGTCGGCTTGAGGCCCAAAACGAATAAAATAACCAAATAAGCCCAAATAAACAAATTAACTCCTAAATATATACATTCAGTGATTTTTCTAACCCTAATTTTAATTACATGCAACCTAAATTAACTAAGGCCACCATTGATTTTAATTAGGATTTTACCAAATGGATCTAATTTACTAATTGATTTTTTAAAGTGCAGAAAATTAAAATTCCACTATATTCCCACTAATGGAGCTATTACAACAACTACTATTGTGAACAAAAATTAAAATTAATTACAACCCTAAAAATAAAATATAAAATAAAATTACAAAATAAATAAATAAAAATCCTAAAACTACGTTCAAATACAAAATTTAATCCATGACATTCCATGGATCTTCATGAGTTTTGTTATTGACAGTGAATTCAAATCACCCTATCCATAATCATAAACACAAAAATAAATAAGGATTAGTAATTAAATAAAATAAAAATAAAAAATTAAATCAAATCAATTCAAAATCAAATAGAATAAAAATAATCAAACAAAATAGAAAGAGAAAGGAGTAGAAGAAGAAATAATTTGATGACTACAGTATTGATTCCCCTCAGGAGGTAATCACCATTGATGAAAACCTATGGCTTTTTGTTGTGTTCGTTAGTGATTTTTTATTTAGATTTTATTTTTGATCTGATTTATGGTCAAGAGTTAAAAGAAAAGTAAGTAAAAAATAAAAGGAGGAAGGACTGTGTTTAGGCTCACAGCAAAGAATCAGAAAAAGGCAGAGAAAAAAATCAAAACCCTCCTCCTTCCATGTGAAAAAAAAAATTACGTATATATAGATACAACCCTGTAACCCTAATATGATTACAGGATAAAAATAAAATAAAATAAAATATTTTTATTATTTATTTAAAAAAATCATATTTATCAACACATTTATCTAATAAAACAAAAATAACATAAAAGAAAATAAAATTATCTTCAAAAAAATGAAAGACGGCCATATGGCCATAGTTTCCTTCAAATTAATATTGAATGGGCCTAACGGCCCATTCATCACTTTTTTCTTTTCTTTTCTTTTTTTGTTGAAAACTTTTTTTTTTAATTTTCGCTTTTTTTTCACTTTTTAATTAATTTTTTTGAAAATTTATTTTAAATATAAAAAAATAATAACAATAATGAAAATAAATAAATAAATTTAAAAAAATAGTTCATAAAAATAATTTACAATTTAGTTTAAAACGAATAAATCTAATTTCACAGTCAATTTTCATCATCGGGTTCTTTGTCGCATCCATGCTCTAGTCATCCCAAAATTGGGTGATTACAATGAGGAGTATTTTCAGTTGCTTAAGGATAGATTGACTTCAGTTCCAGTGTGTATACAGTGTATTATGATGCTTCTCGAGTAGGATTGGGGTGTGCATTAATGTAAAATTGGAGAGCAGTTACTTATGTTTAACATCAGTTAAAGAAGCACAAGCAAAATTACCCTACTCATGATTTAGAAATGGCAGCAATAGTATTTGCACTGAAGATTTGGAGGCATTACTTGTATGGTGTAACTTGTGAGATATACACTGATCACAAGAGCTTGAAGTATATTTTTCAGAAAGAGATTTGAATTTAAGGTAGAGGAGATGGATGTAACTTTTGAAAGACTATGATTGCTCTATTCTTTACCATCCTAGTAAGGCTAATGTAGTAGTTGATGCTTTGAGTAGAAAATCAGCATGAAGTCTTGCTCACATTAGCTTAGAAAGGAGACCGATAATTAAAGAATTGCATAAATTGATTGATTAGGAGTTGCAGTGGAAAGTAACTAAGTCATGTCTATTGGCTCAATTCAGAGTATGATCAGTGTACTTGGATAGAGTCAAAGCAGCTCAAAGAAGGGACCCACAATTATAGAGGATAATATCAGAGGTGCAACAAGATCAATCCAAAGATTTTATAATTGACTATAAGGGCATATTATGTTTGGACACTAGGTTGTGTGTGCCAGAGGTGGATGAGTTGAGAAAAAAGATTATGAAAGAAGCTCATTTTTCTACTTACAGTGTTCTTCCAGGTGCTACCAAGATATATCATGATTTGAAAGATACTTAATAGTGGAATGGGATGAAAAGAAATATTGCAGAATTTGTATCCAAGTGTTTCACTTGTCAATAAGTGAAATTGGAACATTAGAGACCCTCAGGATTGTTGCAGTAGTTGCCCATTCCAGAGTGGAAGTGGGATATGATTGGTATGGATTTTTTAACTGGATTGCCTCGTACAACTAGAGGTTATGATGCCATTTGGGTGATAGTTGATAGGCTAACTAAGTCAGCTCACTTTTTACCAATTAAAAAGACATATTCTACTGAGAAGTTAGCAAGGTTATACATTAACTGAATTGTTTGCCTCTAAAAGGTACTAGAAAGTATGGTGTCTAATAAAGGAGCTACTTTTACTTTAATCTTTTCGCAAGAGTTGCATTAGGCTTTGGGTACGAGACTCGATTTCAGCACGGCATTTCATCCTCAAACGGATGGTCAGTCAGAAAGGACCATTCAGACACTAGAGGATATACTAAGAATGTGTGTGATAGACTTTAGTGGTCAATGGGATTTACACTTGCCATTGATTGAATTTGCATACAATAATAGTTATCATGCAAGTATTGAAATGGCTCCATATGAAGCATTATATGGTAGAAAGTGTAGATCACCTTGATGTTGGAAAGTTGGAGAGAGACAGTTGACAGGCCCAGAGTTAGTACAAGTTACTTCGAAAAGATTCCTATTATCCAACAGAGGTTAAAGACAACTTTTAGAAAGCAAAAGAGCTATGCAGATTAAAAAAGGAAGGATGTATCATTTTCTGTTGGAGACATGGTATTTTTGAAGGTGTTTCCAAGAAAAAGGGTGATGAGATTTGGCAAGAAAGGAAAATTAGCCCCAAGATACATTAGACCTTTCGAGATTCACTCCAAAGTTAGAGAAGTGGCTTATAGATTGGTATTGCCACTTGAATGATCTCAAATCCACCCAGTGTTCCATGTATTTATGTTGAGAAAATATATCTCTAATCTTTCTTACGTTCTTAAGCCTCAGACAGTGGAGCTTAGTGAGGAACTATCGTATGAAGAATATCATGTGGTGATTGTAGATTGTCAAGTTTGTCAGCTCCGTACTAAGGAAATTATAATGGTGAAAGTGTTGTGGAGCAACCACACAGCTGAAGACTGCACTTGGGAGGCAGAAATGGATATGCGTAGTCGGTATCCTTATTTATTTAAAGTTTGATGAGTAGAATTTTAAAATTCGAGGAATAATTTTATTTAAGGGGGGAAGAAAGTAATACCTGAAAAAAAAAAGAATATTTGAAAAAAAAAGCGGGTATGTGAAGATTAGTATAATCGGGTGAAGATTAGTATAATCGGGTGAAGAAGAAGAAAAGAGAAGATGAAGAATGTTAGAGAAGGTTGACTAAGTGGTTAATGGTGGTGAAGGTTAATTTGGAAATAAGGAGAATATATATATGTGTGTGTGTGTGTATAAAGATTGATGGTTGTTTTGAATGAATGCTAGTTGTTTCGTGTTGATTTGTTTGTTGGATATTTATTATTGGTTGATGGGTTGATGTGGAATATATATATATAAATTTTATTTAATGCGGGGAAGAATGTAATACCCGAAAAAAACTAATATTTGAAAAAAAAAACAGGTATGTGAAGATTAGTGTAATTGGGTGAAGAAGAAGAAAGGAGAAGATGAAGAATGTTAGAGAAGGTTGACCAAGTGGTTAATGGTGGAGAAGGTTAATTTTGAAATAAGGAGAATATATATGTGTGTGTGTGTGTATAAAGGTTGATGGTTGTTTTGAATGGATGCTGGTTGTTTTGTGTTGATTTGTTTGTTGGATATTTATTATTGGTTGATGGGTTGATTTGGAATATATATAAAAATAAATCAACACAAAACAACCAGCATCCATTCAAAACTACCATCAATCTTTATACACACACATATATATATTCTCCTTATTTCCAAATTAACCTTCTCCACCATTAACCACTCAGTCAACCTTCTCTAACATCTATGTGTATATATTTGGGTTGTTTTAAGGTCAATTGATGGTTGATTTGGTTGTTGATGAAGGAAAGTTGGTTAAATGGATTTTGGTGGAAGTTGGTTGATTTAATAGATAATAGAAAATTATTAATATATAAATTATATATATAAAGGTTGAAGTTGATTGGAGCAGTTTTAGGAAGAGAATGGTTGATGGTAGTTTATTAATTGTTTTATAGTTGTTTTGTAGTTGTTTAAGTGGCTTGGTTGATTGGTGGATTGCTTTGTGTTGCTTTTGGTTGCTTAGAAGGTGGTTAAGGAAGTACAAGGTTGTTCTGATGTGGTATGGAGGTTGCTTTATGGTCGTTTTGGAGTTGTTGATGGCTTGGTTGAGGAAGGTTGCTTGATGTTGCTTTGTCTGTAATATAGCTGGTCATTTTATGATTGATGTTGAGTCATTTTGGGGTTGCTTGTGACTAGTTGCAAGTGGCTGCCTTTGGTTGCTTTAAGTTGCCAAATCAACTTAAGTTAGTCAATTGACTTTGGTTTTTTTTGGTTCCTGGAAATGGACATGTGGGTGTATTTATTTGCAAAGATTGGGCTGCCATGGGAGAAGAGAGGTGTGTGGTTGCAAATATCCAGTTTGGTCCCTACATTTTCTTCTTCTTTCTCTTCTCCGTTCACCATTCATATGTGCTCCGATTGACCTGAAATTTGGTATCCTACTATATCTTAACATCCTCTATGCATTGGTGGCATTCGTTTGAGTAGATTCATCCTAGAAAATTTCATAATTTAATTTTAAAATTTGGCATCAAGTTGTTGAAGTTGGAACTCTCATCTCGTTGCTAATCAGTCAAGGCCACTATTTTTACTTCATTCCCCACTATCTCAGGAGTCTATAGACACTGATCTTGCATCTGATCTCCATCGATGGAATATTTGGTGAATTTTTAGGTAATTTTCCTTTTATTTTTAGATCTCCTTATTCTACGAGTATTTTGGGTTGTTTGAGACTTTAAAAATGTTCTATAAATTATGGTGAATATTTGGGTATAAATTATTGGGTCTGGTGTTATGTTTTCCGGTGAGAATCCAGCGGGTACTACTCGGATTCCGGTGATAAACAGTAATTAGCCCAGAAAAATTTTGAGTTATTTTTATTAAATAGAGTAAATTGTGGTGATCATTTCTTATAACTGGACCCAAGTCTAATTCCTTGCGGATTTTGAAATCAAAATCCGAGAGTGAGTATGGGAAAAACTATATA
This sequence comes from Mallotus repandus, assembly GCA_949671775.1. Classification (NCBI taxonomy): domain Eukaryota; kingdom Viridiplantae; phylum Streptophyta; class Magnoliopsida; order Malpighiales; family Euphorbiaceae; genus Mallotus; species Mallotus repandus. The sequence continues at coordinate 7,976 of CATIWM010138650.1, forward strand.
TTTCAATATATATTAGTTTAATTCATTTGGAAAATTATTTGAGCATCAAAATTTATTAGTTCAGTGTTTTTAAGGTTGTTTTTATCATTTTTGGATTTTATAATTTTTCAAGAATTTTGGGAATTTATTTAAAGTTAATTAAATAAATATTATTTTTAGAGAATTTGGGAACAAGAGGTGTAGAGCAAAGATAGTCGAGGACGGGTCAGCTAACACACTCCACCTGTGAGTTGATTTTATAAAATGTTTATTGAGAGTATATAAACTAAAATTTCCACGTGGTTATTATAGTATTTAAGTTGATTATATGAATTTCTTTATGATTATATATCTTACCACATGCATGATTATTTATTTTAATATCATGAATACTATTTGGAAATGTTAAATATTTACGATATAAATGGATTTGGAGAAAATGGTAGAACGTACTACCTAGTAGGTGTCACTAGGACCACATGCGCACTAGTTAAGATCTCAGAATTGAGAAATATGTGAATTTGCTCAGTTGAGGTTGTTCTCTCGGGCAGTGATATGATTTGGCTCGGTTAAGGTTGTTCTCTCGGGAAATATGTGGATTGAGCTCGGTGGAGTTTGCGCTCTCGGGCTGAAATAAAGATGTAACTCGATTGAGGTTGATCTCTCGGGACGACAGTCAGTTGAATTTAAGAGTGCCTGAAGGCTATTAGAATTGAGGTTTAGGGTTCTACCATGTTTTCCACTGAAGATTTTAATTTATACAATTTCATATGAGAGTTTCACATTAAGGTGATTTGTGAATTTTTGGGAAGGATTTTATATAAATATAATTGTAATAAAGTAAAGGATTTTAAATATTTATTTTATTTTAAAAAGGTTTTAAATAACTATTTTAAAATCAGTATGCATTTTATAAAATTGATTCACTCAGTGAGGTCTGATTCCCCTCAATTATTTTTCCAGGATCTCATAGTCAGTCTAGTATTAATCGTCATCTGCGTTGGATTTCTTCTTCTCCTGCTCTCTTGTGTAGGTCTATTTAATATATGTATTGCGTATTAAATTCTAGACACCGTCGTAGTAGATGGTTTTGTATAACATGTATTGTGGATTTTATTTGTGTTGGATATATGTATTTTTATGTGGACTGTTGGAGTATTGTTGATTGGAAAATATTTTGGAAGTGTTATTTATTTTTTTCACAGGTTTTGGTTTTGACCCGGTACAAAGGAAACTCTGCCGGATTTTCTTAAAAGTAATTAAGTTGATTAATTTTATTTTGCAAAAAAATTCTAAAACTTATTATGGGTTTCCGAAGCTACACGTTTTCTCTTTTCTTAGTGCCAGTCACGTGCCCTTTGGATACGGGTCGCGATGGTAAAACAAAATGAGAAAATGTTAATAGTTCCCCTTCTTTCTTTCTAAAGTAGCCAACCTTAAAACCTCCCCTCTTTCAAGAATGGAAAGTATTAATTTATATCCCCTCTAAAATTCTTCTCAAAATTTGAATTTTGGTTTGACAGCTGTCGGCACACAATTGTGTCAAAATTGCACAAGTTGTGTGCCCTTTATGTTCTTAAAAATCTTGAAGTTAGACATAGTTGAGTCTAGCATGCACATAACTATGTCTGCTACTAAGCTAAAAAGGTCAAATTGCATCAAATCATACACAGTTGTGCCATTCTTCGAATACAAATCACTTCTGAAGAGCTGAAAACTTAAGGATTCAAGCACAACCTTGTCTTTTCATTGCACAATTGTGCAACTTCCTTCTTTGCAAATATGAAAACTTTCTTTCAAGCACAGTCATGCCTCTACTGCGCATAGCCATGCAAGTCCTCAAAATGCTAAGATCAATTTTCCTAATTCTTAATGAATTTAAGCTCTCATCCCTTGATCTTTCACACTTGTGATTTTGTCATAGATTCCATTCTACCTAGAAAGAAAACAATAATAATAAGGGATAAGTACAAATAAGTACCTGTGGTTTAAGCATTTTAGCATTAGGGGCCTGTGATTTTTTTTGTGACACTTTAATACCATGTGGTTTTATATTTATAGCACTTAAGTGACAAATTTGTTACAACTTTTGATTTCTCTCTCCTCAAGAATCTGAAAATCAAAATTTTAATACAATTTGATAGAGGAGGGAAAAATAAGTTTATTCATGATAGTTTTAAGTAGTAATAATAATATAAAAAAATAAAAATAATAAAAATAATTTTCCATATTTTTAAAAAAAAGACTCTAAACACTATGAACAATGGTACTATTGCTAAATTCATGTTAAAATTTTGGCAATTTGATTAAAATTAAAAATCAAATTTTTTGGATGCTATAAGTGAGAGAAATCATGAGTTGTAACAAATTTTGTAACTCAAGTGCTATATATATGAAACCACAGGGCATTGAAGTGTCACAAAAAATCATAGGCCCCTAATGCTTAAATGCTTAAACCACAGTATACTTATTTGTACTTATCGCTAATAATATATTCATACAAAATTAACTTAAAACAATACAAATAATATTTATAATAACTATTTATCCTAATAAAGAAAACAAACAAAATCTTTTATTGAGTTTTGCAAAAATTCAACAAATCTTCCATTATAAACTTTGAAACTCTAGTCAACAAGTGCTTCAAATATAACATCTTACACACTTATCAACTCCCCACACTTAAATCTTTACTTGTCCTTAAGCAAATGCATAAAGAACATCCAATCAACACAAAGAATAGATTTTAACACATTAACAAATTTTAACTTGAACATCCATCACAATCTTTGTTTAATACAGAGCTTATAACTCAAAACTAAAATAAGAACTCAAAGTCAAGGATGAATACATTACTAAGTGAAGAGAAAACTTTTCAATTAAATTCATAAATATTCACAAATTAATACCCAAGAAAGATCAAAGCAAATGGAAAATAATTCAATCCTTAGAAATTCTTAAATCTAATAAATGAAAGGTAGCCATAAAATTTTGTTTCTTCCCAATTTTAGTACCCCTGGCCTTTCCACACTATTCAACATGGATATCGATGAAAGGGGTCATTTGGATATTCTTAGTCTATTATAGAGTATTTAGAGTAATTAGAGCATATTCAAAATTCAAAAGTTTGCTCCTTAAAAATTTATTTATTTTTATTTTTCATTTTTTATTGTTGAAACAAAGCTATAAATTCATATACTAAACTCAACAACCAATTTAAAGACCAAAATTCATTTCTACTTATGAACATCTTCTCAAATATCAACTCATAACATTCAATCACTCAAAAAGAGAAGTAAGCATTAAATTCATTAAAAGTTCAAAAGTCCTCAACCTCAAATTATTAATCCAGCTTACGAATTATAAACTAAACATTAAGTGGAGATTATAACACATGTTCAAGACACTCATATTCAATGAATTTAACTCATCATAATGATAGGTCATAAAAATTCAAGTGTAATGTATGCACATATACCCTAAACACAAGTTGTAATAAACAAAAACAAACTAAAGAAGAATCATTTAACTAACTAACTATATGCAAACACATTATCCTAATAAGTACACAAAATAAACAATATGCATGTTAAATGTCTTCTCCCCTATTAACACAATTAATAAAAAACAAAACAATAAAAAATTATAAAAATAAGAAAAATAGATTAAATATAAGCAAAACATACTCCCCTCACTAAGTGAACTCAAAGGTAAAGGAGAAGGAACATTGTAGCCTATAGCCTCAATAAATCCCAAAGAAAAGAAACACTCTCCCACATTCATGTATAATATTGTCCTTAATATGGTGGAGTTGTGAAATTTGCAGAAGTTGAAAATTAAAATTGTAAAGCATAAAACCATCAATAACTATCAGGCATGGCTGTGTGTATAAAGCACATGGTTGTGCTTGATCATAGGCAAAATGGAAATTGAAGGGACATGACTATGTGTAAGATACACACAGTCATGCCTGATTTGAATTTTTCAGGTTCAGAATAAGACAAGTCGTGCGGAATGAACACATAGTTGTGCTTGTTAAAATCTAAATTTCTACAAATAAACCAACATAATAAGAATGCACAAGGCACATATAAAATAGATCAACTAACACATTGATATCATTTTTTTAAAGAAGCACTATAAATAACTAAAATAATATAAAATCCAAAAAAAACTATCACAATGAACAAAAAAGTTCACGGAATAACTTAAAATATGCACATAACATAATAATTCAAAGTTTATAACATGATGAGAGAAACATAATTAACCATATGTTGGTAGATCCTCATACATCGGCTCAGGTAAGAAATGTGGGAATAAAGAAGGAATGAAGTTTGGAGAGGCAAAGTAGGCCATTAAGTTATGGTTATAAGTTGTACACTTTGAGGAGATCTTCAATATTACTATCAAAAACTCCAATTTACAGCTCTAAATGATCAATCTTATCCATGACATCATTTAACATTGGCTCTTCTTTATTAGAAACCTTTTGACTTTCTAACTCAATTGCAACATGAGATTGTCGAGATGCTTGTCTACCAACCAATTTATACGACCCATAAGCTCTTTTAACTAACCCCATAGACTGAATTATGTTGATGTTTCTCAACGCATGACCCTTCACCTTCTCAAAAGGCATATTATCAACATCAAAATCAATATGTTTGGCAATAATAGTCACTATGCTTATCTACCAACAAATTTATACGACCCATATGCTCTTTCATCTAACTCCATAGACTACATTATGTTGATGTTTATCAAGGCATGACCCTTCACCTTCTCAAAAGGCATGTTATCAACATCAAAACCAATATTTTTGGCAATAATAGTAATTAAACCCCTAATTTTGATAGCACTAAAAGATTTGCTAAACACATCATGAAGCTTTATAACAATTGAATGACATATATCAAGCTTCTTATCATTCACCTTACAATATAAAATGGACAACTCAGGTGTCCTAACCACATTATCAGCTTCCTTCCTACCAAAAAGAGTATGGGACATTATGAAGATATCTTAATGCATATGACTAAATTCTTAATTCTTTTCCTTCTTTAACTTCATATCTAATTTCTCTCTTACCAGTGAATTATTTTCGAACCTCATTTCTATTAAATTGAATATTAGCAACCTCTCCCTTAGGAAAATGAAACACATTATTCAAATTGAATAATCTTAAGTCTAAAGTTTACATTCCCTAATAAAAAAGAAATGATTTTGGTGTGATCATCAAAATGACATATTGATAGAAGCTCAAATGTAGGCACCAGGTAACTAGGATTTGGCATAAAAATAAAGTCTCCTAAATTTGTCCTATTGACATACATCATCACTTCATCAAATAAACTAACATCCTTATAGGTTGAGACTTAAGGTAATGATTTGGGTAAATTTTCCTATGCATTAATATCTCAAATTTGTCCTTTAGGTGTCACTATGAAATTGAATCAATCTAAGAAAAATTTTCACCCTAATATTTTCCATCTCTACTCTATAGTTAGAAGAACTTCCACCCAACCTTGATGTCTTAAATGGAGGAGCAACTCTCTTACCCGCTCTTCACTTTATATTCACAATTGTTAATCAACAAGGAAACAATGAAGTTGAATGACCAAAACAAATGATGCTATAAATAATACATATAATCTCTAAACAAAACAAAGAATTGAAAAGAAATTGAAAAGAAAAAAAGAAGAAAACGAAAATGAATAGGTAAAATTGGATGAATTTCAATTAGAAAATGAAGAAAATCAAAGAAAGTATGAAGTTTAGGTGCAAGAAGTCAAAAAATTATGAAAAAAGATGAATACGGTCGTGGAAAACCCTAATTCAAATAAGAAGTATTTGTATTAATGGTTAAAATTGTAATAAAAGTGAAAAGTAAAATTCAGAACTATATCGCACGACTGTGTGTGAAATCACACATACTTGTGCATTTGGGCTTAATGTTTTTTTATAAAATTCAGACACAATTGTGCACATAGCACACGATTGGGCCTGCTCGAGTGAAAATTAAGTTGGACATCATATAAATATGTTTAATTCTTGCACAGTTGTGCTTGAAAACATGCCATTTTCAAGAATTTAAAGGACAAGAGACATAACTATATGCTTGAAAACAAAAATTTGATCATTAATTTTGATTATTTAATATGGCTATGTCAACTTGATACACAACTGTGTTTGGAAGACTGATATTGTGAAAACATAATATAAATGATTGTGTCTAAAAAATACATAGTCATGCCCTGGCTTATCAATTTAAAAAGTCACCCAAGAATTGCCCTAAATTTTTTCATCTAAATGAATTGTACTCAATACTAAATGAGTAGTCAATATGTATAACTTACAAAATTATTACAACACATCGCAACACAATACAAAAGCAATTCATCCCATAATTATATTAAATAAACTTACAGTCCTTTCAAGCTCCCATGATTACATTGTGTTGCTTCATCTACTTGATGTTATTGCTTTCCATATCTTAACTTCCTGAAACAAGCATAAAAAGGGAATATCAAACTTCTCCAATTTCATTCAAATTTAAAAAACATAAAATTAACAGCTAAAGAACTAAATTACAAGAACTTAGTTGAGCCCCCAATAAGCACCTTTTTTAAGGTCTTAAGCTTGACCATGGCATGTGTTAGGCACTTGTATCCAACAAGTAGGCAATTTAGTGAAACTCATCCACTTTGCCTCCATGGTACTTTTTCAATCTCTGACCATTAACTTTGAATCTCTATTCTTAATTATTCATTAATTCCACTGCTTTATAAGAAAAAACTTGAGACACCATAAAAGGACCTAACAATCTAATTCTAAGCTTCCTTGGAAACAACTTTAGCCTTGAATTTAAGAGAAGCGCTTGTTCACCTATTATAAAATACTTATTCTTTATGTTTGCATCATGGCATTTCGTGGTTCGTTCTTTGTAAATCCTTGCACTCCTATAACACCTTATCTTATCTTATCTAGCTAATTTAATTATAACTTTCTTCTTTTTGCTGCTTTCTTGAAGTTAGAATTCAATATTGCCCACTCCCTTCTTGATTTTACAACTATTCTCTCATAGATTTTCTTCAATTCTCAGTTGCTCACCTTCACTTTTCTGCTAGTTTGAGGATGATATGGAGTAGTAACTTTATGTTTCACCCTATACTGAGCTAAGAGTGCCTCTATATTTTTGGTATAAAAATGGGTTCCTCCATCATTGATTATGGCTTTTAGCATGCCAAATCGAGAAAAGAGCTTCTTTAAGAACTTATAAACAACTCATGCATAATTGGTAGCATAGGGTTATGCCTCGACTTATTTAGAGACATAGTCAACACAAATAAGAATATATCAATTTCCTTCTAAAAGAGGGAATGACCTTATAAATTTATGCCCCACACATCAAATACTTCAACCACAAGCATACCAGATTAAAGCATCTCATCCTTCTTTGATATATTGCCACTCCTCTAACATGAATCACAATTCTATACAAACTCTTAAGCATCTTAAGAATATAGGCCAATAAAAACCATTCTCAAGCACCTTGGCTGCTGCTGTTTTAGGTTCAAATTGACCTCTATAAACCATCTTAAGACAATATTGAAGGATAGGCTAAATTTATTCATTGGTTACACATCTTCTCACCATCCTGTCATTGTACAACTTCTAAAGAAAAGGATTCTCCAATATATAAGCCTTAAAATCATGAATGAGTTTCTTCCTCTATTGAAAAGAGAACCATGATGGTAGCTTCCTTAAAGAAATAAAATTTGCAATATCTACAAACCATGGGGCATCCATAAAATCAAGAGTTAAAAGCATCTCATCTGAAAATGAATCTTTTATTGGTTCATTATTTGTAATTCTCTTCTCTTCTATCTATAGCCTTAAAAGATTTTTTACTTTTGTGATATAAAATACACCAAAAAATAAAAATTTTAAATACAAAATTCTCACAAGATCTATGAATTCGATCAAATTGATTTAAGAGGGTTCTAAAACCTTACCACAAATAAAAATAGGTAGGACGATTGGAAGGATGAGAGAGGGTTTATACTGGTAACACCCTGCCTTGAGCTTTTAGTATTTTTTTATCAGATTAAGACATTGCCAATTCAACTATGTCCTCTATTGGTATCTATATGAACGGGATGACCAAAAGCAGTGTATGTGTCCTAGCACCTTTTTCCAAAGAATTTTTTTTCTCTCTGTATGTCTCTGTTTTTCTTTTCATAAAAGAGCTAAAAGAAGGTGAAGAATAACCCAATTGAAACCCCAGAGAAAAAGATGTATATATATATACTATTTAGGTTTTTCAAACCTTCCACTTACCAAAACCATTTTAATATGTTTAACCTTCTATTTTTATTTTGATTTTAATTCCAAGAATAAAATTATTTCCAATTTATTTAAGATCATAGTTACCTTAAATGAATAAGGAAATATATATATATATATATATATACATTGGGTGGATTAAGCCAAATCCACTTTGAGCCTGTTCTAATTATATGACCCTGTAGGTTCACACAACATTGATAGTAAAGCTAAAATCTTAATTCTAGCCCACAAATTATAAGTGGCCTCGAGCAAGACATTGTGACTATCCAAGTTGTGTGAAGACTAGTAATTTGACATAACCTAATCTACAGTATGTATTATAGTCCTTTTGTCACATGATATCTTGATTGAATATAAAGCATGGTTTATGTCATCCTTATATTATTGAATCATATTATTTCTTGATCATAAGTAAATTGATATTGATAACTCTTTATTAACTCATTCCAGTATGACCATGCATTTTTCTTCAGTCTAACTTATTGAAGGGCTTATAGATATCTTCTTATAATAAATGAGGGATAAATTCCTTCTCAATCACTTATATTTCTCATATAATTCATTCTATATCCAACAATAACTTATTCTGTCATCCTGTTAAAGATGATATTAGAATGTGTCAACACACAGAATGTAATATGTAAGAAACCATGATGATTTAGAGTTACAGAACTAAAATAATACTATCGTGATGAGAATCACTAATGACAGTTATCCATGTGGTGTTCTCATAGTGGGTTGATCTAGTACATCATTTCTCAAGTATGTACCTATGAGTTAATTTAATATTTTATATACATGATTAGTAAAACATAATCATTAGTTAACATTATACTTATCTTTATTCATTATTGTTCCAATGATAATGACTAACGAGGGATAATTTAGGGTAAAATTAAAGTTTCACCCAAGAGTTTTACTTTCAAGTCACATACTTGATGACCTTAGGTAGAATTAACTATTCAAGGAACTTATTAGAATCACTAAAGGCATAATACATATATGGCCCCCTATACTTGTCACTTTTTGTTAGTTTAACACCTGAACTTGGGTAAAATCTAATTTTGAAACCCCTGTCAGCACACGTAGGACTAAATAATGAATTAGCATGTGTTATATCATAAGGGTTTAACTGACCAAAAACTACAAGTAGAGGTGTCAAATTGACAAAAAGTAATAAGTACAAAGGGTGGTAGATGCATTATGTCATCATATTAGCGCAAAGTAGCTCATTTTAACCAAGTTTAGGTGTCAAACTAAAAAAAAGTGACAAGTACAGAGGGCCATATATGTATTATGCCATCAACAAATGATAATGAAAATGTCTATCTATTAGTAAATAGACATATGACAATGTCAAAATATGGTGCTACATAATTGGCTTGAGGCACATTACTAACAAAGATGGTCTACTACTACATTGTTTGAACCTTTCTTTTCTTAAATCTCTATATCAAACTCTTGCAACAAGAATACCCATCTGATAAGCTAAGGCTTGGAGTCTTTCTTAGTGAGTAGGTACTTTTGATCAAATAGATAAGACTAAAACTTATCAAAAGTAATTATGATTGCTAAAATCTAGTTCTTTATGATCGTATAGTTGAGTTGTATGTCAGATAATGTGTGGCTTATATAATATATCACATGAAGCTTGTTGCCACTTCTTTAACCAAGTACAACTAATATGGCATGATCACTAGCAACAAACATCAACTCAAATGGTAATTTTCAATCTGAAGTCACCACTATAGGTGCAGAGACAAACACCTACTTCAACATGTTAAAACCAAACTTACATTCATTAATAAATACAAATGGTACATTTTATTCAAGAAAATGACAATGAGGTTTTAAAATTTTGGAAAAGTTATTTATAAATTATTGGATAAACCCCATACAATGTCTCAATTGTTAGGAATCAATTATGCTACTTAGGCATCAAGACTTGTGTGGTGAGCACAAACCTAAGTAGAGCAAATTTCAAAAAGTTTACTTAACATAACCTTTCATCACATGAATAATTCCAATCCTAAGGATCCAATTCGCATATTAACACAGAGCTGAATATCAAAGCAATAAGCAAGAGCAATAACCTAGGAATTCTAAGTTTTAAAAACTTACAATCTCCTAAGTTTGATGTAAACCATAAGTATTCTACAAGCTTTGGATCCTTTTGGTTCAACTATTGAATCAATGCTTAGCCTCCCAAGTGTTAGGCCTCCAGCTTGAAATACCAAAGCTTTGCCAATCACCTTCTTGCCTTGATTTAGTATAGTAGCAAGTGCCCTCTATATGACCCTTGTAAACTTGCACTAACTCAATCTTCTTGCAAGAACTTAGAGTTTATTTTGAGTGTATATTATTTCCTTTTGGTATATTTTTTTACCAAAATCTCTACTCACTTTTCTTTACACAATTTTTGTCAATACATGGATTGATTGATTCATTTCCCACCTTAGAACTCTTCTAAGGATATAAGTAGAGATAATAGTGAGCAAATTGAATTAGTCTTCCACTATACCATTGCATGCCACATTTACAAAGTAGTGAACAACTTGTGCAAATATCTTACTAGTGTACAAAAATGATGTAGAGATTTAATTAGATCTCATGCATTAATACTACATACATTCTCTACACTTAATTAAGATAGCCTTATCTTGCCCCAAGGTTAACAATTTACTCATTAGAGATATATCAAGCCTAATATGCCAAAAATGACTCATACATGTATTCATGGATTTGGGCTTGGTTATTAGGCCAACTCTTGGGCCAATAAATGGGCTAAGCCTAATCCATTAATCAAATGGGCCAAGCCCAATCCATAAATCAAATGGGCCAAACCCAATCCATAAAGTTATTGGGCTTAGATTAGGTTAATGGGCCTTAGATTAATCTTTTGTCTAAAACTCTTTTCGGCCTAGGCCCATACAACTTAGGTCATTAATCCAAGCCTATAAAAACAACATATATTATTAGTAATTTAATACCTTAAGTAATATTTCATATTAATTAAATATAAATTAATAATTAAACTCTTATTGGAATTAGATTTCATGATATGCTAGAATTATTGCTTAAAGCATAAATCTAATTCCATTAATCTTAATTAATTGATTAAACACTTTAATCAATAATTAGATTAATAAAATGGTGATTTGGCAAAACTTTTTAGGTATGACTTACTAGGTTCATGTCTAATTGGTAATGAGAATATAATATCAACTCTTGATATTATTTAAAACTCTTTCAAGTCTAAATGTGAAAATCTCAATTATACACATTTAGTTCTCATAAGTTGTGAGTGACCCCTAACATCGATATCACAACTACCCAATTAGAAATGAATGCATATAATGATTTACACGAACCCTTTTGGTCATAATTACTGTGCACTAAAATCCCTTTATTAGAAGATCTCGATATAGCCTAGAGTCAAGGTTAAATCAAACTCTAATAGCCATATCATATGGCCTTTTCTCAACCTTATCTCAAGTTATTCTTGATAAAACATAACAAATACTAGAAACATTTTCTAGCACTGAAACTATTTTAGACTGTGTTATGTTTGTTCTGGTCATGAACTTATTCATAAAAAATAAACTTAGATAGCATAGAATCTATCCTAGTTCACTCTAGGTAATGAATCCCATCTTAGTTGAACACTCATCCCTATGTTTAACTGACTAGAGCCACCACACACCATATACACATATGTGATTAACACAAGTATGTAAGCGGTAACAAACTCTAATCACTCAAATGTGGATGACCGTGTCACCTCAAGTCAAAGGACTATATCCACCATTATGACCTAGACTGTGATCGTTGATTATAAGTGAATATCCTTGTGATCACAAATCTAACGTCACTATTCGATCCACCCATCACATGAGTACATACATATCTATTCTGATATCTCATATCAAGTAGCATGAGACTTACTACCTCCCACTATTAGCATCACATAGTAATCAAGAAAAATAGATAGAGGTGATAATCAAATTAATATTACCCAAATATTAATTATTTGACTATGAACAATTTATAACATATATACTAAATAAATTTGTAGCTCATATTATCAACTCTTGAAAATAAATTTATTTAATATAATGCTAAAGGGTAAATATTCAAATAAACAAACACTTTATTTAAATGGATATTTTATTGCCATAGGGATAATTTACAATGTCATTTTATATTACAAGAATGGCACTAGGGCACATTTATACTAATAATCTCCCACTTGCACTAGCGCCATTCACTACAATATTTAAGACCCATCTTGTCAAGATAACTATCTTACTGTAGCTGGGTTAGCGCCTTAGTCAGTGGATCAACCACATTTTAGGTTGAAGCAACCTTTTGCACAAGCACACCTTCCCAATAAGTTCTATGATAATATGAAAGTGCCTTTCTATGTGTTTGGATTTTTGGTGAGACCTTGGTTCCTTTGCCAAAGCAATGGCTCCATTGTCATCACAATAGAGAGGAATCAAGGAATTAATGGAAGGAATAACTCCTAGTTCAGTAATGACCTTCTTAATCCAAACGACTTCTTTAGCAACATTCGATGCAGCTATATACTCAGCCTCTGTAGTAGAATCAGCAGTGATACTTTGCTTGGAACTCTTCCATCTCACTGCACCTTCATTACATATGAAATCAAACCCAGAGATAGACATCTGATTGAAAATCAAAATTTGTGAAACCATCTATCTGTAAATCACCTCCTCCATAGGTTAAGACCAAATCTTTAGTACTTCTCAAGTAGTTAAAGATTGCCTTAACTGTTATCTAGTGTTCCAAACCTAAATTGGATTAAAACCTGCTAGTCACACTAACAACATAGGTAATGTCAGGCCTAGTACATAACATAGCGTACATTAAGCTGCCTATAGCTAAAGCATAAGGAACTTTGGCCATTTGCTCTATTTCTTTGGGTGTTTTAGGTGACATACCCTTGGATAAATGAATACCATGCCTAAATGGTAACAATAATCTCTTAGAATCAAGCACGTTGAACCTCTTCAACCTCTTTTCCAAGTAAATACTTTGGGATAAACCTATCATTCTCTTTGATCTATCTCTTTAGACTCGAACCCTGAGAATATATGTTGCCTCCCCTAAGTCCTTCATTGAGAAGGTTTTAGATAGCCATACTTTCATAGAAGTTATCATTATGACATCATTTCTAATTAATAGAATGTCATCCACATACAAGACTAGGAAAGTGAGCTCCCACCAACCTTCTTGTAAACACATGGCTCATCTTCGTTCTTAATGAAACCAGAAAAATGAATAGCCTCATCTAAACAATGATTCTAACTCCTTGAAGCTTGCTTTAGACCATAGATGGATATATTAAGCTTGCACATTTTTTAGCTATCCTCGGATTCAAAACCTTTGGGTTGCTCTATGAAAATGTCTTCCTCAATATAACCATTAAGGAAGGCAGTCTTGACATCCATCCGCCAAACCTCATAATCATAGTGTGCAGTTATAGCTAGAAGAGTCCAAATGGATTTAAGTATGGCTACTGGCGAGAAGGCCTCCTCATAGTTGACCCCTTGCCTTTGGCAAAACCCTTTCGCGATAATCCTAGATTTATAGGTCTCTACCTTTCCATCGGCATCAATCTTTCTCTTAAAGATCCATTTGCACCTAATGGGTACAATACCCTTAAGAGGATTAACAAGTGTCTAGATTTGGTTTGCATACATGGAATCCATTTCGACTTTCATAGCCTCAATCCATCTTGAAGATTCTTTATCATATAAAGCTTCTTCATATATAGTAGGATCATCAACATGAATGCTTTCTTCATGAACATGCAACTCTTGCATATTATGAAGAAGGCCATATCTCTCCGGAGGACGAGATACCATAGTAAACCTTCTAGGAGTCGATGTGATGACATTCTCAATCAGAATATGCTCTTTTGGTTGATCAATATCCATTTGATTAATTTGTTAGGCTTCCTTAGATGACTCCTCATTTAACATTATCTTCCTTTCTTTACCACCTTCCTTTATAAACTATTTCTTAAGGAAAATAACATCTCTGCTTATAACAACAACTTATTCAGCAGGAAGATAAAAGCAATACCCTAAACTGTCTTTAGAGTATCTAATAAACCTTCCTTTAATTGATTTCACATCCAACTTGTCTGATTTTAACATTTTAATAAAAGTCGAACATCCCCAAATCTTAACACGCTTAAGACTTGGTATTCTACCATGCCATATCTCATATGGTGTAGTAGAAACAGATTTGGATGGAGCATGATTAAGGATGTAGCATGCTATTTAGAATGCATAACCCTAAAGTGATATGGGAAGATCAATGTAGCTCATCATAGAACATACCATATCTAATAAAGTACGATTTTGCCTCCCAGACACACCATTTAATTGAGGTGTTCCAGGCGGTGTTAGTTGAGATACAATACTATGTTCTTTAAAGAACTCAATGAACTTAGTACTTAAGTATTCATCTCCTCGATCTAATCTTAGAGCTTTAATACTTTTCCCAGTTTGGTTCTCTACTTGGGCTTTGAATTCCTTGAACTTTTCAAAGGATTCACTTTTTTTCTTTATAAGAAACAAGTGCTCGAACCTTGATAGATCATCTATAAATGTTATAAAGTAGTAGAAACCACCTCTATCCATTTCACTAAATGCTCTACATATATCACTATGTATGAATTCCAACACATTTTTGGCTCTTGCCATTTGTCCAACAAATGGTGATCTAGTCATCTTGCCTTGAAGACAAGCCTTAGAAGTCAGATTGGATGCAGATTCGAGATTGCTCACAATTCCCATCCTTTCTAACTTTGTGACCCTATCCTCCATAATGTGACACAATCTCAAGTGCTATAGATATTTAGAAGTAGAGGCATTTTCAATTAACATTATATTTGCATTACTCGCATTGATTTGAGGCTCATTGTTATTGGAAATATTATCAATATAATATAAACCATGTATTGTATAACCCATGCCTATTATTTCACTTCCAAAGTAAATTTTACATACATCTCTTTTAAAAAGAAACTCATAACCTCTTCCAGTCAAACTAGAAATAAAGACAATGCTCTTATAAGTATTAAGTACATATAATACATCATCCAATAACAAAATATGATCATAAAGCTCAATCGAAGTAGATCCTATAGCCTTGGACGTAACACTTTCCCCATTTCCAAGCTTTAAGGTCACTTCATTAGGCCTCAACCTCCTCTCATTTGCTAGATCCTGCAAGGGTAAACAAATGTGAGAACTAGCACCGGTATCCAATACCCATACATTATATGAGCTCTTAGAACATTTAGAAGCATATAAGTTAGAGAAAGTCTCACCTTCTCCATGATTGCCCTTTCCTTTTGTCTTGAGAGACTCAAGGAACTTAGGACAATTCCTCTTCCAATGTCCTATGCCTTGACAATGGAAACATTTTCCCTTACCTTGCTCTTCCCTTACAATGGCCTTGCCCTTATTCTTGGCTATGCCACCTATAGGCTTGACAACACTCGTCTTGCCTTTCTTTTTAGTCTTACTAAAAGATGCAATAAGAGCAACCTCCTTCCCCTTACTTCCTTGGATAGCCTTTTAGGCCATCACAAGCATGTTCAAAAGCTCTGTAAGAGTGCACTCTATTTTTTTTATATGGAAGTTTGCAATGGTTTGCCTAAAAGATTCAAGAAGGGATTGAAGGATCAAATCCTCTTGGATGTGGAAGTCCATTGTAAAATCTAAACTCTTTAACTCCTTCATTGATCTAATCACGGTGTTTACATGGACTCCCATATCCTCGCCCTCCTTCATCTTAGCACGAAATAACCGCTTTGAAGGTGAAATATGATTTCTTTTGCATTTGTGTACTTCTCATATTGCCTATGGATTTCGGTATTCATAGAGGCCCATATTATGCATCTTGCTTGCAAATCATCATCATTCCATTTATCTAGAGCATCATGTTCCTCTTGGGAAGCATTTTTAGGAAAGGGTCTGGGTGGACTTTGATTCAATACATATAGAATCTTTTTGGAAGCTAAAATAACTTTTAGGTTCCTTACCCAATCAATAAAGTTAGGGCCCATGAGCTTATGTTGGTCGAGTATGACAGATAGTGGGTTTGATGATCTCATATTATAAATTTTTTGCAAAGGTAACAAGATTGATTAGTTCTATGACATTGTTATTATAACCATTAGATTTGGTCTTTAATCATAATGGCCTTGCACTAACTTGGCGAATCCTAAACTTCTAAAGTAGAAGATGAAAATCCTTTATTGGATGGATTTCTAGTGGGTGATAGAGTTCTTAATGAGTCACTATTATCCCTCAGGAACATATTGCCATTCTTGGAATATTAATTCTCATTAAGTGGACAACTTTTGTCCTTTACATCTTATGTGAGTTTTCATCAGTCCAACTCCTAATTTTACGAGCCTCAGGTACATATTGTTGTTCATGGCCTTTGGCATTAGTTAGGTCCATACCATTGGATCAGTGAAATGTATGGATTTGAACACTACAAACCTCAGGTCTGCCTATTTGCCATTCTTGGTCCATAGTGTACCCATACACCCACAACATCTCATGCTTAACAATAACACTACATGAATCTCTTGGAACTCATGTACACCGCTATGTGTTCATAGCTGATGCACATAATCCAAAACCATGTAAGTTATTGCTCCAATGGAGAGCGAAGACCTAAACTTTTTTGGAAGATTTTTGGGTCTTTAATTTTAAGTCTCACTTTTCACATTAGCCATTTTCATTGCATATATCACATATATACATAGCATGGCATATTTTCATGTATACATATCACATATGCATGTAGCATTGTACAAGATGTATAACACACACACACACACACACACACATATATATATATGTATATATATAACATGCAAAATAAAGAGTGATAATGGGCCTTTCTTATGCCTATTCTAACTCTTAGAATAAATATGGGTCTTGTCTCCTTAGGCCTTAACACCATGGGCTTAAGAAAAGCCTTCAATGCCATCATCTTCATGAGCCTCCATTTTGAACACTTCATGCTCCTTGTCACAACTCTTGTGACTTACAAACTTTACTTGGCATACCAAGGTTAAAATTACATCCTAACTATGTAATTAACATTTAATTACATATCAAATAATAAAATTAATTATTATTACAAAAATAAGGATGTAATATAAGTCCCTGATCACTTCTTGTATGTATGAAAATCAAAAGTCATGTTAAATGCAACTCTTCCACGTTAAGATTAATGTGATCATACAAGCACGATATGTCAAATTTTTAATGTCCCGGGTGAGGTCTCAGTCAAGATATGTAGTCCCGAGCTATGTCCTTATTGGGACTTGCACTCGGGATATGCACTGTTCAAAAATTCACAATTTGTGCATCTGGTCCCAGGCGTGGTCCAGGTCGGGACCGTACTAGGGGTCTGTTCTGCCCAAAATTGTAAATTGCACGAATTTGCATATTTTAGGCTCCTTACGATCCGAATGCACTTCCTCTCTACCGGGATCACCCATGAACCAATTTTTAGCCAATTTTAACACATCTTTTATCAAAACTCTTGCAACTAACATTAAACATAATCATAACACTTGCAATTATCAACCAATTTAGCATGTATTAAGTGCAAAAAGGAGCTCTGATACCACTGTTAGGAATTAGTTATGCTACTAAGGCATCAAGACTTGTATGGTGAGCACAAACCTAAGTAGAGCAAATTTCAAAAATTTTGCTTAACATAACCCTTCATCATATGAAGAATTCCAATTCTAAGGATTTAATTTGCAAATTAACACATAGCTAAGTATCAACACAACAAGTAAGAGCAACAACCTAGGAATTCTAAGTTTTAAGAAAACTTAGAATCTCCTAAGTTTGATGTAGACCATAAGTATTCTACAAGTTTTGGATTCTTTTGGTTTAACTCTTGAATCAATGCTTAGCCTCCCAAGTGTTAGGCCTCTAGCTTGAAACACCAAAGCTTTGCCAATCACCTTCTTGCCTTGATTTAGCATAGTAGAAACTGCCCTCTCCATAACCCTTATAAACTTGCACTAACTCAATCTTCTAGCAAGAACTTAGAGTTTATTTTGAGTACATGTTATGTTCTTTAGTATATTTTCTTACCAAAATCTCTACTCACTTTTCTCTACATAATTTTTATCAATACATGGATTGATTCATTCATTTCCCACCTTAGAACTCTTCTAAGGATATAAGTAGAGAAAAAAAAATAGAGATAGTAGTGCACAAATTGAATTAGAGTTCCACCATATCATTGCATGCCACCTTGACAAAGTTGTGAACAACTTGTGCAAATATCTTACTAGTGTACAAAAATGATGTAGAGATTTAATCACATTTCATGCGTTAAGACTACATATATTCTCTACACTTAATTAAGATAACCATTATCCTTATTTTGCCCCCAAGTCAATAATTTACACATTAAAGATATATATAAGCCTAATATGTCAAAATTGACTCATACATGTATTCATGGATTTGGGCTTGGTTATTGGGCCAACTTGGGCCAATAAATGGGCTAAGCCCAATCCATAAATCAAATGTGCCAAGCACAATCCATAAAGTTATTGGGCCTAGATTAGGCTAATGGGCCTTATATTAATCTTTGGTCCAATACTCTTTTAGGCCTTGGGCCATTAATCTAAGCCTATAGAAACAACATATATTATTATTAATTTAATACCCTAATTAATATCTCATATTAATTAAATATAAATTAATAATTAAACTCCTATTGGAATTAGATTTCATTATATTCTAGAATCTTTGCTTAAAGCATAAATCCAATTCCATTAATCTTAACAATTGATTAAACACTTTAATCAATATTTAGATTAATAAAATGGTGATTTGGAAAAACCTTTTAGTTGTGACTTACTATGTTCATTTCTAATTAGAAATGAGAATATAATATCAACTCTTAATATTATTTGAAACTCTTTCAAGTTTAAATGTGAAAATCCTAATTATACACATTTAGTTCTCATAAGTTGTGAGTGACCCCTAACATCGATATCACAACTACCCAATGAGAAATGAAAGCTCACTTGAACCCTTTTGGTCATAATTACCGTGAACTAAAATCCCTTTATTATAAGATCCTGATATAGCCTAGAGTGAAGGTTAATTCAAACTCTAATAGTCGTATCATATAAAACACTTTCTAGCACTAAACTCTTTCAGACTGTGTTATGTTCGTCCTGGCCAAGAACTTATTCATCAAGAATAAACTTAGATAGCATAGGATCTATCCCGGTTCACTCTAGGCAATGAATCCCATCTTGGTTGAACACTCATCCCTACATTTAACTGACAAGAGCCACCACATGCCAAATACCCATGTGTGATTAACACAAGTATGTAAGCGGTAACAAACTCTAACCACTCAAATGTGGATGACCGTGTCATCTCAAGTCAAAGGACTATATGGACCATTATGACCTAGATTGTGATTGTTGATTATAAGTGAATATCCTTGCAATCACAAATCTAACGTCACTGTTGAATCCACCTATCACATGAGTACCCACATGTCTATTCTGATATCTTATATCAAGTAGCATGAGACTCACTACCTCCTACTATTTGCATCACATACTAATCAAGGAAAATAGACAAAGGTGATAGTCAAATTAATATTACCCAAATATTAATTATTTGACTATAAACAATTTATAGCATATGTACTAAATAAATTTGTTGCTCATATTATCAACTCTTGATAATAAATTTATTTAACATAATGCTAAAGGGTAAATACTCAAATAAACAAACACTTTATTTAAAAGAATATTTTATTGTCATATGGATAATTTATAGTGTCATTTTATATTACAAGAATGGCACTAAGGCACATCTATACTAACATCAACAGTCTTCACTTTTAGTTGATCTACCTCAATACCCTTTATTGAAATCTTGAGACCAAGTATAATATCCTCCTTATCCATGAAATGATAGTTTTCTCAGTCCAAAACCAAGTTCGTTTCCTTATATCTTGCTAGAAATTTATCTAAATTCTTTAAGCATCCCATAAAAGAATTACCAAACACTGAAAAGTGATCCATAAACACTTCTATGATGTCTTTTGCCAAGTCAACAAAAATGGTTATTATACATCTCTAAGAAGTTATGGGCACATTACACTAGCCAAATGTCATATGTCTATAAGCAAATATTCCATATGGATAAGTAAAAGTTATCTTTACTTAATCTTCTAGAGAAATAGCTAATTTGGTTGTAACCAAAACATCTATCCAAAAAATAATAAAATGCATAGTCTGAAATATATTCCATCATTTTATTAATAGATGGAAGTAAAAAATGGTCCTTCTTTATTGCTGCAATAATTTTCTTGTGGTTAATGCAAATCCTCCATCCACTGACTACTCGAATTGGAATTAAATCTCCCTCTTCATTCTCCACTATAGTAATACCTCTCTTCTTTAGCACACAATGGATCAAAAAGACCCAAGCATTGTTTGAAATAAGATAAATAATCCTTACATCTAAAAACTTTACCATTTCTTTCTTAACTACCTCCTTTGTTAGGGGTAAGCCTCATATGTCTCTTAATAGTAGACTTGTGTTCATCCTCCACATGTATCTTATGCAAGTAGTGTGACAAACTAATTCCTCTTATATCTGAAATTTGCCACCTATGTGCTTTAACCCTCTTCTTTAACACATATGTTAAAAGACCCTCTTACTCCTCATTGAGTTTAGAAGAAATTATCATAGGTAATGTCTGATCTTCTCCTAAGAAAGTGTTCCTCAAATATAAGGGTAAAGGCTTTAGTTTAATTTTTATGGTTTTATTATAAAATGAGGTGTAGGTTCAATTTTTTTATAGTAGTTCATAATGAGGATATGGGTTCTAGGGTTTAAGAATCACTTTACTTGATAAGATTGTACTTGAAAACACTTCTCTATATCTTTCAAATCATAAGTATTTGCCAACCTTTGTCGTTGGACTTCATTCACACATTCATAAACAACATCAATCCTCATGTAAAAATTATAATCAAAAGGGTGTTTCATACCCTGATAGACATTAAATTATAACTTTCTTCACTAACTCTCAATATGAGAGTTCCATCATATACATCAATGATTGCTGTTGTGGTGTACATGAAAAGCATACCTAAGATTAAAGGAATGTTTTCATCTTCCTCAAAGTCAAATACCATAAAATCCATTGAAAAATTTAATTTTCCTACTTTCACAACATGCCCTCCACTATGCCTTTAAGATTTTTAACAATTCTGTTTGCAACCTACAAGCATATGTTGGTAGCTTAGTTTCTCCTAAACCAAGCAACTTGTAAATAGACAAGGGCATTAAGTTAATAGAAGCACTTGAATCATAAAGAACTTTTTAAAAATATAAATTCCCAACATTATAAGGTATAGTGAGACTCCATAGGTATTTAAGCTTCATAAGAAGCTTGCTAAAAATAATTGCACTACACTCCTTATTTAGTGTAATAATCTTAAATTCCTATAACTTTTTCTTACTATAAATTAGCTCTTTCAAAAATTTTGCATATATAGGCATGTGAGCTATAGCTTCCACTAGAGGTATATTGATATGAACTTTTTAAACATCTCTAAGATATTGTGGATAACATCTCTAAGATACTTCTTCAACTACTGTGGATAAGATATTGTTGGCTCGTAAGGTTTAGTTTGAGGTGATGACTCTTCCTTTTTATTCTTATTTTAAATCTCTTCCTCTTTTCAAAGCTACACTTCAACCCACTTTTCTTCCTTATTCTTACCATTCTCCTCACTCCAAGTGTTGTCACTTTCTTTAGGTGGCTAAAGCTTCATTCCACTTTTTAAAATAATTACCTTCTAATGCTCCTTGGGATTTTTCTCCATGTTAATAAGAAATGGTGCACCTTGATTTTTTGAAGACAAAACAATTAACCAAATATTCCTTCTGCATCTCCAAATTTTGGATTGAAGGTGAATGGTCTGAACATAAGTTGGTTATTTTAAAAATCTCCCTTTAAGCCTCTTAGTGCCTCATCCTATTGATTCATCTTGTTTTCTATCATATCTATGAACTTTTTTATTTTACTCTCTAAAGAGGATGAGAAGGATGATGCCTTCTCCTATTAAAAATGAGGCTGGTTCTAATGATGAGCATTTGGTCCTCTAAAAACTGGTGGAGCTTGAAGTCTCCACTGATTGTTACTTTGATTCCTTTATGAGAAATTTGGGTAATTTCTCCAACTTAGGTTGTAAATGTTTCTATATACATTGCTTTACTACTATCCCCTATTGAAATGACCAACATGATTATTATTTTCCATGGACAAATTTTGTATCAGCTAACACTCGATGGTAGGACGTCCACCCTAATACAACTCACATAATGAAATAATAGAAGTAAAAGAAGAAACAACATTAATATTTATTTTATCCATCCTTTTGTTTAAGGCATCTAGCTTTGTGTTCACTATTATCAGTCCACTAAATTCCAATTTTTACCTTTTTCTTTATATAGCTCTCTCATTTGACCACATACTTTGAGTTTTTGTCATCTCCTCAGAAAGGTTTAAAGCATCCTCTAGTGTCTTAGACATAATAGTTCCTCCAACTCTTACTTCAATATTAATTCAGATTGAGGGGTTGACACCTTTATAAAAAAAATTGAGTTAAATTCCAAGCAGGTATCAAATGTGGTGGGCATTGTCATTGGAGATCTTTGAATTTTTCCTAAAATTCATAAAAGTTCTCATCCTCCTTTTAATAGAATGAGTTAATCTCATTCTAGATCTTTAAAACTTTCCAGGTGGAAAGTATTTGTTGAAAATGATGTATACAACTCCTACTGGGTGTTGATGAAGTTAGGAGGCAAGCTTATTAACCATCTCTTTGCTCAATTTGTAAGAGAAAATTAAAAGAGAATCAACTTGATTAGTTCTGGTTACATCTTATTCATTCTAAATATTGAATAATTCTCTAAGAATCTCTTCATGTGGCCTATTGGCTCCTCATGTGATAACCCACTAAATTGTAAATTCTATATCATTTGAATCATTGTTAAATTGATTCCAAAGTTGTTTACTGTAACTACTGACCTTACAATGGGATTTTGGTCTCCTTAAATATTCGGACTTACAAAGTCTCACATTATCCTTTGCATATTTTCCCTATTTTAATTATCTGATTTGCTAACTGGTGGATCTCTGACTTGTCCTCTATCATCACTTTCAACTCTTGCATCACTCTCGTTTTTACCATTCATTGTTCTCTTTTGTCTTCGAACTCTCCTATGAAAAGTTCTATCAATCTCCAGATCAAGAAGTAATAACAGATTTATTCGATTTCTTGAACTGCACGTTGTGTGCATATATAAGCTATCATATAGAGACAATTAAAATAGAATGAAAAATAAAAAAAGTCTAAAGCAAATAATACCAAATTTGTAAGAACATTAATTCTTTCAAATTCTGACAACGATGCTAAAAATTGGTGCTTATCGCCTGCAAGAGTACAGATCACAGTAGTATAACAAAGATCATCCCTAAGATATTAAATAATTAAATATTGAATTATTCTTGGATAGTTATTTGTTTAGAAAATCAAATTTATCCAATTGTAAATTAAAGCAACAACTAGTTAGAATTTATCTAGATTCAATGTACACTAATAAAGGTTAGGGTTTTTATCCACTGCTCAACTTATCAAAAGATCATTTTAAATCCTCCTATCAATTATGATATTCATTTAGTTTGCAAGCATTTTTAGAATTATGAAATTCTTTCTTAAGTAATCTCATAATTAAATGAATATACTAACTAATCAATTACTAAGATCTCATTAAATTGAATGATAATTTATACTCAAATTTAGTTCTAGCTTCTCATACAATATTAACCATAAAATTGTTTCTCAGCTAATTTAATGAGCTAACATGTTGTTATTTAGCTTATAATAGAATCTATCTTTCGGTCAAATTTATTATCCAATTTAATTCATTAGATGTTTAATCTGAAGAAAGTATTAAATTCAATAAAAACGAAGACTAAATATCTATTGATTCAAAATTTAATCATTAAAGGTCCATATTGAACTAGGTTAAAAACCATAACTAAATAACTTAGCCACTCATGTCAATTGAGAAATGAAATACAAAAACAAAGAATTCATACAACGTTATTTTTGCAAGAGATAATCACTAAAAAATGGTTAAAAAAAACCTCTTTTTACTTATTCTCAATTGAAAAATACTGCTACTAATCTATGTTCTTGAATCTTCTATTTTCAATCAATGAACTCATAGAAAAGTAAAAATAAAATGATAAAATTGTTTAAAAATTTAATGGTAGAACAAGGAAAAATGATAATTGTTGTCCTTCTTTCTTTCTAAAGTGGTTAATCCTAAAACCTCCTTTCCTTAAAAAAATGGAAGGTATGAATTTACTTCCCATTCTAAAGTGGTTAATCTTAAAATCTCCTTTCCTTAAAAAATGAAAAGTATGAATTCGCTTCCCATTTGAAATTCCTCTCAAAATTTGAATTTGGATTTAATAGCAATCGGCACATAACTATGTCAAATTTGCATACCATGTGCCCTTCATATTCTTAAAAGTCCCGAACTCAGGCGCAACCATGTTTAGCATGCATATAGCCGTGTCTACTATTGACATGAAAAAATGAAATTGCATTAAATCAGACATAACTATGCCATTCTTTGAACACAGCCATGTAGAAATCACTTTTGAGGAACTAAAAACTTAGGGACTCAAGCACAACCGTGTCTCTTCATTGCATAGCTATTCAACTTCTTTCTTTGCAAATTTGAAAACTTCCTTTCAAGCATAGTCGTGCCTCTACTACACACAACCAAGTAAGTCCTCAAAATGCTAAGATCAATTCTCCTAAATCTTCATGAATTTAGAATCTCAGCCCTTGATCTTCCATACTTGTGATTTTTCCATAGCTTCCATTTTTTACACAAATTGAAGACAATAATAATACATACAAACAAAATTTACTTAAAAACAACAACAACAACAAGATTAATAATAATAATAATAATAATAATAACTTTCTATCCTAATAAAGAAAACAGAAAAAAAATCTTTTATAGAGATTTTTCAAAATTGAACAATTCTTCCATTATAAACTTTAAAACCCTCGTAAATAAGCACTTGAATATAACATCTTACGCACTTATCATTTGTGCATTCTGATAACTGACCGACTAAAATTTTTTAATTCTTAAGAATTGAACTGACTAGTTTGATTTGATTTTTAATTAATCAAATATTGTAAAAATTAAAAAAAAAACAAAGAAAAAGCTAGTTTTGACTAAAGTTTTTAAGAATTAAACTGACTGATTTGATTTGAGTTTTGGTTATTTGAATCTCTAAAAATTTAGAAAAAAAAAGGTTGCTTTATAGGTTCGATTGTAGGATCTTATGAACCAAAATAGATATCCTTCAACCAAAATGACATATATTTTAGGGATAACAATATTGTTAGTCAGATAAATTATATATTTTTTTCAATTAACTCCAACAAGAAATTCTTTTTACAACCAAAGTTTTCCATTAGTCCTATCCATCAGTTAAAATAATTTTTCATTAGCCAAGTTTAAAATCATTTTTTTTACATTTCAGTCCTAAAATTATAAAAAATGTTATTTCTGAAATTTTAAATAAAAAATATTTTTATTTTTATCTACTACTTATTCTATTATTTAAATAATAACTCACTAAAATAATTTTAAAAAATAAAAATTTAAAATATATTTTTTCTTAAATTACTTGTATTAACAATGGTAAAGAAAACTAATTAAATATTCTTAATTATATTTTAAGTATATAATTTCAATCAATTTTGTGCTAGACTTAAGATAAATTTTAA
The DNA here is from genome assembly GCA_949671775.1 of Mallotus repandus. NCBI lineage: Eukaryota > Viridiplantae > Streptophyta > Magnoliopsida > Malpighiales > Euphorbiaceae > Mallotus > Mallotus repandus. The sequence goes on from CATIWM010138650.1 coordinate 34,263, forward strand.
ACTCAATTAAATTTGAATTAGATAAATGTTTTTGAAAAAAATTTTATCAGGATATTTTATAATAAATATTTGAAATATAAAATAAGTGAAATATTTTTATTAATAATTTTAATTATTATAATATTAATTTAATATAAAATAAAAAAATATTTTTCTAATTTATCTTAAATAATTATATTATATAATAAAAAAACAAAATTATTAACTAAAATATGTTATTCTCCAAATATTTATTATAAAATACCCTAATTTAAGAAATATTTTTTTAATGTTTTCTAATTGAAATACAATTGAGTTTAAAATTTATTTAATTGAACACAAATTATAATATTAACAAAACTAATTTAGTTTATCCAAAAATATTTATTCACTTAAGATATATTAATTAAATTTAAAAATTATTAAATATAATTAATTAATTTTATTTATCATTGTAATAAAATAATAATTCAGGAAAATATATTTTTTAGTTTTAATTTTTTATTGAATTATATAGTTATTATAAAAGTTAAATAATATAATAAGACATAAATAAATAAATAAATTATTTAAAAATTATTTTTTATAGTTTTAGGATTAAAATGTAAAAATAAAAATTGATTTTGAGAGTTGACTAATAAAAAATTACTTTGAAAAATGGATATGACTAAAGGAAAGATTTTTAAAATTTGTTGAACTTGAATCTTACAGAAATTAAGTAAAAAACGATATAATCTACAAGATTAATAATGT